>AWOL01S0046473.1:20405-47845 GCA_000715115.1 Nicotiana otophora | reverse complement strand
TATATATATATATACATCTTATATCGAATATAGCTTTTTTTATATATATATACTAAGTGTATAGCATATATCTTAAGATATATATATAGTATAGTATATATCTATATATATCGAATATAGCTTATATATATACTATATATACATCTTAAGATATGTATATATATCGAATATATAGTATAGTATATATATAAGCTTAGCTTATATATATATATATATATATATTATAAGATATATATATAGTATATAAATCGAATACAGCATATATATCTTAAGATGTATATATAGTAAATCGAATATAGCTTATATATCTTAAGATGTATATATATATATATATCGAATATAGTTTATATATCACAATTAACTATTCTTGTGCATAGAATGCTTATGTATGCAACTATCTGTAAAAGTATGAAAAATACAAATAGAACTATTTGCAAAATAATTGTTGCAGGTTTTACTGGCCAACTTCGTGGCTGGTGGGATAATTATTTGACTACCGATGAAAAGGCAATGGTTATTAATGCCATAGCCCCTGACGAAGGAGTTTATAACTTAGGCATGGCTCTAGTAGCAAATAAAGAAGATGTTGTTTACACCCTTATTTTTACCATATTAGAACATTTTAATGGTAGATTTACCAATCAGAATGAGACTGTCCGTACTCTGCTAAATGGCCTTATATGTAGGACCTTAAGCGAGTTTAGATGGTATAAAGACACTTTTATGAGTAGAGTGATGGAACTACCAGAAAATAAGTTTGAACATTGGAAAGCTAAGTTTATAGATGGCCTTCCCTCTTTATTTGCCGATAGAGTTAGAAAGATTCTAAGAGGTAGCTATGGTGAAATTCCATACAAAGACTATACCTATGGTAAGTTGATAGGAATTTGCACAAAGGAAGGGTTAAACCTGTGCAATGAGTTAAGATTGTCCAGACAGCTTAAAATAGATAAGCTTAAGGAAAAAAAACCAATTAGGGGACTTTTGCACCTAGTTCGGTTTACCCGGTTTACCCGAGACTTCTACTCATAAGAAGAAAAAATATAAGTATCATAGATACCCTAACTAAGACAGTCCTTATAGGAAAAAGAGATCTAGATATAGAACTAGACGATGAGTTACGTGATAAGATTTATGATTTATTATACACTTCTGGATCAGAATCTGATTATTATTCCGAGTCAGAATCTGAAGCTGAAGTAGATTTACTTGATTTATCTTATAGTAATAAAAATATTAATAATACTTGCACAACTTGCAAAGATAATACATGCACTTGTGATGATGATGAGTTTTATAAACTACAATCTCAATTTCAAGATTTGAATATGAAAACTATTACATCTGATAATGTGATAGAACTTTTAAAAGAAGTTACTGATGGAAATCTTCGCAAAAAGATTATTAATTTGGATGTTAGTAATAGTTAAAATTCTTCTTCAAGTTCTTCAAAACCTTTTGAAAACTCAAAAAAGGAATTTGAATATTCTGCTCATTATTCTTTATCAGAGGTTAATAACCTTCTTTTAAATAAAAGTACTACTCCAGCAAGAGATTCTTCTTTCGATGATTTAAAGGTTGAAGTTGAAAACTTGAAACGAGAGATCAAATCTCTTAAACAAAATCAAATGATTTGTGATCATAGGATTACTCAGATTGAGAAAATCAATTCTCCAGTTGAGAAATCTGATGATAAAAACAAAGGTATTTCTGAAAATGATATTTCTTCTGAAAAACCTATTAAGATCTATTCTCAACATGATATGTTTTTGGGAATGATGCAAATTGTTACTGCTCATAGATGGTATATTAAATTTATTATACTTATTGATAATAGTTTTTCTATTACAAATATTGCTATGATTGATAGTGGAGCTGATATTAGCTGCATTCAAGAAGGTTTAGTGCCTACTAAATATTTTCAAAAAATAACTCATATAGTTAAATCTGCATCAGGACATGCTTTAGATATAGAGTATAAATTGCCTAATACTGGTATTTGTCAGAATAAAGTCTGCATTCCTCACTTCTTTTTCTTAGTGAAAAATCAGTTATACCCTCCAATTATACTTGGAACAGCGTTTATTAACGCTATTTATCCTTTTACTAGCATAGACTCGAGAGGTTTTACTGCTACCTATAAGGATAAAAAGATAAGTTATACTTTTGTTACAGATCCAGTAACTAGAGATATAAATGCTTTAATTGATATGAAGCAAAAACATATTGATTCATTACAGTTAGAATTGTTTAGTATGAATATATTTGATACTTTAAATTCTACTAAAGTACAGGAAAAGATCAAATTGATCTCCAAAAATATTGCTATTGATATTTGTGCCGAGCATCCCAGTGCTTTTTGGAATAGAAAAAAACATATTATTACTCTGTCATATGAAGATAATTTCTTTAAGGATGATATTCCTACCAAATCTCGACCCTGTCATATGAACACTGAATTAGTAGAATTCTGCAAAAAAGAGATTGATAATTTGCTACAAAAGGGTTTGATAAAACCCTCAAAATCTCCTTGGTCTTGCACAGTATTTTATGTTAATAATGCTGCTGAAAAGGAACGTGGAGTTCCTAGATCGGTTATTAATTACAAACCTTTGAATAAATTTTTAAAGTAGATTAGATATCCAATTCCCAATAAAAAGAATTTATTGTCAAGATTATATGACGCCAATATATTTTCAAATTTTGATTTAAAATCTGGATATTGGCAGATTCAGATATTTAAAGAGCATACTTATAGAACTGCTTTTAATGTTCCATTTGGTCAATATGAATGGAATGGCATGCCTTTTGGTTTGAAAAATGCCCCTTCTGAATTTCCAAAAATCATGAATGATATATTCAATCCTTATCTGGATTTTATCATTGTTTATATTGATGACATTTTGGTATTCTCCAAAACATTTGAAATGCATATTAAGCATTTAGATATTTTTAAAAGAATTATTATACAAAATGGTTTGGTTATTTCAAAACAAAAAATGAGTTTATTCCAAACTAATATTCTATTTTTAGGACATTATATTTGTCAAGGAAAGATAACTCCGATTCAAAGATCTATTTATTTTGCCTCAAAATTTTCCGATGCTATTACTGATAGAACTCAGTTACAAAGATTTTTGGGAAGTTTGAATTATATTTCACCGTTTTATAAATATTTGTCTCGTGATTTAGCCCCATTATATGATCGGCTAAAAAAGGATTATAAAAACCCTTGAACTGATAGTCATACTATTTTGGATAGAAATATTAAACAACGTGTTAAATTTTTACCTTGTCTAACCCTTGCTAATCCTGCTTGGCAAAAGACTATAGAGACAGATGCGTCCAATATTGGTTACGGAGGGATTTTGAAACAGATAAATCCCAGTAATAAGCATGAATATCTGATTAGATTTTACTCTGGAAAATGGTCTGAAACCCAGAGAAAATACGCTACTGTGACTCATGAAATGTTAACCATAGTTAAATGTGTTTTAAAATTCCAAGATGATTTATATATAGTCAGAAGTTTTTAATAAAAACTGATGCACAATCTGTTAAATATATGTTTAACAAGGATTTTAAACATGATGCTTCAAAAATAATATTTGCAAGATGACAGGCTCAAAATCAAAAGGGAATTGATAATTCTCTGCCAGATTTCTTATCTCGTGAATACTTGCAGGATGGAACCCCCATGGGGGCGAGGTAGAGGTGGTAGAGGATGGGGAAGATCATCCCCACAATCCAGAGGAAGGGCATCCCCTTCAGGATCGTCATACGGATCCACATCAAACTCCCCAGTTATACAAATAGGAAGAAAAAGTTTGACCAATGAGAAGATATCTCTCAGAGGCGAGTCTTCAATAGTAGGACCGTCTATTCACCTGGAAGATATTCCAGAAGATAGCCCGTTATACACGCACTTGCAAGCATATTTGACTGCTCAAAAGCAAAGTGATACTTTTGCTTCTGTTACAAAAGAGGACAATGATGATATCAAGTCCTATGAAAAAGTGACTAAAAAGGAAATAATATTTCTTTTAGAAAATTCTGATATTCAAAGAAAGGAAGAACCATGGAAGATATTCCAAAGATATTTGATAAATGGATTGTATTATCCGGGTGAGTCATACAAAACCCGTTCTTATTATGAAACTATACTCACTAGTACTGACAGTGCAGAATTTCAGCACTTTTCTGGTTATAGTACAGACGAGAACGTTTATAACTTCTCAAAGATCATAATCAAACAGATTATATCTGTTGAAGATTGGGGAATATCCACGATGAAAGAAAGGCAGATAAGCCTTAACAAGTCCCGCATGAATTTTACTTATTGGGATTATATCCATGCCTTTGATAAAGTCCTTTACTATAACAATGATAGGCACAAGCATACTTGGTTCGTTAAAGTATGTGCAAAGATATTTGCAGATCCCATTCCAAATTGGTTCTTAAACTGGTGGTCATACCACGGTCCGACTATAAAGATTTTACCAGATCCATTTCTCATGTTATACAAAGAATGGACAAAAATTTCTTCAAATGTAAATGAACTTTATCACACAGATCATATCTATTACTTAGAGAAGATTGACCAGATATATTTCTTTCAGGAATTCTCTATTCCTTGGATACATAAATGGACTCCAGAAGTTGGATTTACCGAGGAACAAGTTCCGTATTTATACAGGACCTTTTATAACAATTTTTGCGATAAATTAATGAAGAAATATCCCAAAACAAAGACATTATACGGTCAAGAACTCTTGGATACCATCAAGACAAAAATTCAAGAATATTCCAGCATCTCTCAAAAAGAGAAGATTGATGATAGTTCAGTCAGGCATATTGCCAGAAAGATCTCCTTTCAAGAAAGAGATAAAGAAGAAATGATCAACTATTACTTAGAAGAAGTTAAAAGAAATTTACTTCACTCAATCAATCAATATGAGAAGTCAGACACTTCGATGCAAAGTGAAACCAGCAACGATGATATCGCTGATGACTCCCAACCAATAGAATCAGAAAAGATATTATTTGATTCCGCCCTACAAGATGCGGAAGAATTCCTTCACAAAATGAAAGAAATAGAAAAGAGACCAGCACAGTGAAGCCGCCTGACCCCACTGCACAGTGAAGCCGCCGGACCCAGCAGTTAGACCCCACTCAATAGTAGATAAACTGTTCACCAACAATAGAAACACTGTTCGTCAACAGTAGATATACTGTTTACATAGTAGAAACACTGTACGCACAGTAGAAACACTGTACAGAGACCCATGTGGGACCCTATTTTACTGTTCATAGATTCGTTTTCTTTTCTATTTATACGTTCATTCATTCATTCTTTCGAGAGAAGAAGACAGAACCCTCTCTCTCTTTCTCTCTAGAATTCTCTCTCTCTTCAATTGTAATTAGAGTTTGAAGTTTGTAACCGAAGAACAAAGTAAATAAAGTTTTCAGTTCTTCATCTTCAGGCCTTGCATCCCGGCCAAAAGGTACTGGTTTTTCTTCCTTAAGTGTTTTCTTCTAGTCTCTCCTCTTTGGCCGTGACTATGTCCGGCTAAGAGACTTCATATCTATGTTGAATATCTAACTTCTCTCCTATATAAACCATGAAAGCGACGACATCTATTTAAATATAAATGAGTTGTATGTATAGTATTTTGACTTGGTTTCGAGATGGTTGGTACAGTCTAATATAGCACTACTCTTATTGGCTTTGCGTTATTGGCTCCGTCTAGCCAGCCGTGAACCTTAGCCCGATTAAAGGAGTTGAAAAGGGCATCTTCTTTCACGGTTAGAACTGCTAGACATATGAGCTCAATGAGAGTATGTATTATATTAAGACAGACCCCTTGCTTGAGTAAAAATATTTAACCTTCCATACAGTCATTAAACTATATAAAAAACTTCAAGTATATTTCAATTCTTATATACTTACTGATTGTGTGGATTACCGCTAGTCTTTAAACATAAGGGTACTGAATTAGCTAGATAAAGAATTCTCAAGTGTCTTAAAATAGAAATCTTTAACTAGTGGAAACCTCGGTGGACATATAAAAGTCAGCAGAGGTGCGAAACAATTCCAGTTCTCGGCAATCGATGATTTCTGTTTTAGCTTAGTTGAGAAGGCCGCGCGGATTACCGCCCGCCACTTGATCTTGTTAAAATGGTATCAGAGCCTAGGTACTTTCATGGTATATATGAGATAGATATGAAATATTCGACATAGATATGTTTCTGAAATATATCTTAAGATGTATATATATAAGCTTATATATATATATATATCGAATATAGCTTATATATATACTATATTGTACTATATATATATATATTATAATATTATAACGCATTGCTTTGAATATCTCTTTACAATATTTTTGTCTTTAAATTTGAATTAAAAAATTTAGGTGATAATTCTTTAATATAATTTACAAGGAATTGCCTTAGATATTTTTATTACCATTTTGTTTTCTCTAACTTCTATAAAAACAAATTTAAAAATAGAAAGTATCTGTTGGGCCCACTTAGACCCGGGACCAGCCCACTTAACCCGGGACCGTTAGTTCGTGGTCCCGGTCCCGGACTGGTTCAAATAAGAAGCCCGGGACTGCTTAGGACCGGCCCGCTTAGGACTGGCCCACTTAGGACCGGGCCCGCGAAGCCCACTTAGGACCGGGCCCGGCTCACATGCCACCCTTATTTGCGAGAAAGAGTCTGCATGAGCGAACTCAGCTAGCTAGGCCTGGAACCGCATCTGCGGAGTTAAAGCTGCACCAGCGGCCCCGCAGAAGCGAGCTTCTTCGCAGATGCGATCGCTTGACCGCAAAAGCGGCCTTCGCACCTGCGTGCCGGCCTCCGTAGAAGCGAGCGAACCTCCAGGCCACCATGACCGCAGAAGCGACCAGGCTCAAGCAGAAGCGGAGCCTCACCTACGCTCCAAAGTATCGCAGGTGCGAAAACACCAGAACTAGACCTGTTCAAAACTATAAAAACCATCCGAAACTCATCTGAAACACACCCGGGGCCCCTGGGATCCCGTCCAAGCATACCAACAAGTTCCATAATCTAACACGGACTCGCTCGGGGTCCCAAATCACATCAAACAACGTCAAAACTATAAATCGCACCATAAATCAAAATTATAAACTTTCAAATCTTTCACCTTCTAAAACTCGCACCGAAACCTATCAAACCAACCCGGAATGACGTTAAATTTTTCAGGCAAGTCCCAAATAACATAACGGAGTTGTTCCAACTCTCGGAATCGCATTTCGACCCCGATATCAAAAAGTCTACTTCCGATCAAAATCTTCGAAAATTTGACTTTCGCCATTTCAAGCCTAAATCAGCTACAGACCTCAAATTCACCGTCCGGACACGCTCCTAAGTTCAAAATCACCTAACGGGGCTAACGGCACAGCTGGAACTCCATTCCGGAGTCGTCTTCATACTATTCCAACTACGGTCAAAATCCTAAAACTTAAGCTTCTGTTTTAGGGACTAAGTGTCCCAAATTACTCCGAATCATCTGGTAACTGAATTCAATCACGCACGCAAGTCAATACACATAATACGAAGATGCTCAAGGCCTTATGCCGCCGAACGGGACTTAAATTCTCAAAACGACCGGCTGGGTCGTTACATCCTTCCCCTATTAAACAAACATTCGTCCTCGAATGTGCCAAGAATCGCCTCGAAGTCTTCAAATCACTGAAAGCACATATCTAACATACACCCGTGGGTGACCCCACATAACCCCAATCCACATAAGCCTAACGATACCATCTCAACTGTAATTTATCCATTCTACCAGCACCGATAAGCCTTAGAGTCAAAATTCTCACCTTCCATTCATCTCCAAAATACCCGATTCTAAATCCATACCTGGTATCAGTCTCAACCAGTTTCGGAAACTCACGCCTACACCCGCAAGGTACTGAATAACAACAATAATAAATAACATCTAACAACTTTTGAAATAGAAATCTCTATACAATTTACAATTCCCAAAACCGGTAGTACAAGTCATAAGCTCTACAGAATTTACTACAACTTCTAAATACGACTGTTTGGAAATAATTAAAAAAAACAGTGCGAATACAAAATAGGACTGTGACTCCAAACTACACAATTTTCGTTACCATTAGTTACTTCATTTTAAAATCTCAAAATACATATACTTTTATAGTTTAAGTAAAACAAGTTATTCAAATACAACAGGACTAGTTTGACTTTCCCAACACCCATATACAACCCACATTATGTCTACGAAGCCTCTAATGGATACAAAAGAATACTATAATAATGCCGGCAACAAGGCCCCAGCTATACCTCAAACACAATACACGGGGAACAAGAGATAGAAGACCCCGAAATGAAGTGGGGTTCACCAAATCTGCTGGGAGGAGGGTGTGTTGCTATCAATGATCAATGCCACCTACTGCGGAACCACCTACATCCATTAAAGTGCTCCCGGAAAAAAGGGATATTAGTACATATGGAATAGTACTAGTATTATGACTAAATACCCTCTCATTAGAACAGGTAGCAATACAAGAAAGAACAGTCAAAGAATCAATGGGAGCCTCAAGCAATAATAAACATCAAGTTAGGAGCAAGATAAGTTTTCAAGAAAATTTTCATTATTTTAGGTGGGAGATCTTAGCACTGATATACCATTGTTATTTTAGCACGAAGTCCGATCACGGCCGTCTCACCCAAAGACTTCAACCACAGCCACAATCATTATCTCAATCTCAATCATTATCATAATTTCAAGCACAATTACTACTATGTGTGAGTCATGGCGTCCGATCACGACCCTACCGACTAGGCCGTCTCACCACAATGCCGTGTGGATCAACATCACCCTTTTCTAGCAATCATCTCGTCCCAATAAAGGAGAAAAATTATAATTCACTCCTACACCGGCACATGCAGTTTCGGGGTTAGGTTATTTCAACCTACCCTTCCTTGGTGATTAACGATACTCCTAAAGTGTTTATTTATTAAAAGGATTTACAACTCATTTTAACACCTTTTACAAGCCTCTTTGTTTTATTGGCACTAATGGCCCCAAATGTAGTATCATTCTTGGCACGCTGGCTGTATTTCATATTCATGCTCACTTATTTCACTTTCAAGCATCATCGTGGATCATCGACAATAAAGCATTTCTGTTCAAGACTTTAAGTATACATATGAGCAAGTAAGAGTCTTAAGCACATTGAGATTTCTTACACAATTTGGCATAATAGCTTTCATTTATATCACGACTTGAAATTATAACATTTAGATATGCAACCCATACTTCGAACACATTCTCAAATAGTAACATAACATAACACGAATATTTGGAATACATGTTGAACACATATATCTTTTGACACAAGGCTTATTCGGAATAATCAATTTATAATGAGCAACTCGGGACTTACAAGGACATTGTGGGGTTCATTTTTAAAAGAGGAGTTTAGCCAACGTACCTCGCCTTGAGCTTCCTTAAATTACTACAATGTTCCGGAATCTTAGCCACTTCGATCTATTTAGAGATATAGAAAAATTGAACACAAATTAAGAAGAAGTTCATGGTTCCAGCTCATTTGAGCACTTATCAAACACTAGGTGTGCATTAAGGTTTCAAAATCCTCTTATGGTGGATTCCTTCATCCCCAACCCAATATCTACCCTTTTTAGCACAACAACCTTCCTACAACTCATGGTTGTACATGCATGCATAGATACACTCTCATACCCAAGAATCACCCCTCCCCCCTCCGGTTAACCATCTTTTACCCTAAATTCGAAATTGAAACTAGGACATAGAACCTTACCTCTTGGATGAAGAACTTGTGAGTTTCTCGTTGTGATTTCTCCAACTTTGAGCAAGAATTGGTGGACAATAATCTTAGGAACTTCCCCGCTCACTCTGGACCACTTCCCTCTCTCTAAATATCAGTTAGGACCAACCAAAATAATTCACAAGTTATTTTTATAAAAATGGGATCGAGTAAAATTGTTCAAACTTAAACTCTACGAAGTCGAGTCTGCAGTCGCAGACCGGACCGCAAAACGGGTATGCGGCCCACAAAGGGGAACGCAGAAGAGGGTCCCAAAACTGGGCTGTTCGAGTTGGGTCTGCGGTCCGCCGACCAGTTCTGCGGTCGCATAATGCGTCGCAGAACTCCCCTCCGAAAATCTTCATGCTGGATCTGTAATGGATGTGTGGCCCGCGAAACGATTATGCGATCGCATAATTGACAGCAAAATATCATTCAAAATTTGCCCAGTTCTCTGCTTCACTCTGTGGCATATCTGCGGTCAGCTGATCAATTCGGCGAGCGCAGAATGGACCGCAGAAAATGCCCTGCTCTTGCCAAAAGTTCTCTTCAATTCCCCAACGCACTGTTCAACCCAAAAAATCCGTACCGCGGAACAATTATCAATACATAAGTCTATCTTGGCATCACGAAACCCCGGATTTTAGGTGAAACTTTACGGGGCCTTACATATTCTTAGTCAAAACACGAAAAAAATCCAGCATATTATATTGAAGTTTATATTTTTTACATATGAAATTACAGCATAATATCAGTTTATGAGAACTTTAGTACATTGCTAGATTCCTAAATTAAAATTACAGTATGTCCTAATGATGAAGACCATGAAGAACGCGCAAGAACACATACGCTTTTAAATGCATACTTTCTGTACAAGTCGTTCCATTCCTCGAAAATGAAATAAATTTAATTCAATTGCTTAAAAAGTATGATTGCAATTGTATTTACATCGAAAAGTATGGAGGTCAATTCCCTTGGTATATCATATTCACTTTTGGGTTTGAATCTTACTTAAAGATAGTTTGATGATTGTAATAGAGGAGACGGAGTAATTAAGCAAATTTTGTCGATCCATTAAAACTTATGAGTAATTTAATAAGATAGATAGAATAAAGATAATGTCAAACTTATGACGAGCCATCAAAATCTTTGAACTAACAAATTTTGCATGTCCCGTCAAAACATGTAAATAATTGAATAACACGTGACAGGTTTGTCAATCTGTCAAAACTCATTGACAATTTAACAAGGTAACTAGAATGAAAATCATACCAAAGTTGTGAGGGCTATCAAAACTTATGAACGAGACAATATATCAATCCATAATAACTTGTAAACAACCTAACATGCAGGGGCAGAGTGGGTCTAGCTGAACCCGCTTCATCGTAAAAATTTGTCATTTAAATATGTAAATTTTATGTGAGCCTAATATATTCAAACTGAATCCGCTTGACACAATTATGATTGATAGCTTAGTGGTAAAGCGAGTTCATTTTATTGGCTGAGACATGAGTTTAATTTTGCTCTGTGCAGAAATCATTTGGATATTTCTATCATTTTAAAGGAATTTTTACCTAGTTATACTATATTAGAAACTTATTTACCATTTTTCTTTAGGATTCTTACAAATTACACTGTATATCAATATTTACTATTTGTATATAAAATCATGATAAAAGAAGAATTCCTTAAATTTAGAGATTAAGCTGTAACCCCCAATTGCCCACATCTATCGGCTTAATTATCCCCTACGATTACGATTTTTTCCCTTCAAAAAGTCTTAAAACGAGTACTACTTACCAAAAGTGCAGCCTATAGCTTTATACCAAATAATCACAGTATCTCATAATTGCCCAACTTGTTTATTGCTTCAACTTTCTAAACGTCCGAGTCCTCTAAAGTAATTGTAAAATAGTGTATAATTCCTTTTATACTAGCATTTATTTTTTGTTGAAGTGGTCCACTCGATTTATATTTTATACATTAACGAAAGTCTAATGGATCATTTTCCTTATATAACTCGTTCAATTCTATCATTCTCTACATTCTCGATTTATATGACTTTTTTATAGAAATCTTCCCAAATTGCTATATCTTCGCTAAAATCTTACGCGTTTGAACTTCAATTTGCAGCTGCTCTCTTCACTGATAGGTAAAAGATCTAAATTATATGGTAATTATATCAGATTTATTTTAGAATTATATCACAATTATATCAAAATTATATGTGACTTGTATATGATATATCAATACCCAAAACAATACTTGATACAATACTAATATAATTATACTACTGATGGTGGGCTAGGAACTCGTGTTTTAGTTACATTTTATACTCTAATTACAAAACTTTAATTGTATTTGAGCCTAATTGTTAGTATTTTATACTTATTACATATGTTATGTTGTGTAGGATGTGATTTCGAGTGAATAAGCAAGTTCGAAGCTAAAATCGATGATTTTGAGCTTTGAAGTTTGAGTAGAAACACAAAGAATTAAGTCGAAGTCGTGTTCGGGGCTCGAGGACCAAGTCTGAATGTTGAAAATTGAGAAAACAATTACTCTGGAAAAAATGCAATACTACGCTGCGGGGCACAAGGTGCTGATGCAAAATTCCTGCAAAGTAAACAAAAACTGCTCTCTAAACTTTCCTACTGGCGCGGCGCATGGGGCGATGCGAGGCGCACTGCACCTGTGTGATTTTCTTAGAGTGTTGTCCCCCTTCGGCTTGAAAAAGATAGTTTCGCCCGGCCCCGTTCCTACATGGTATAAATACATCACAAACACGATTTTTAGATAACTTTTGACCTTGGGAGCTTTGAGAGAACATTGGAGGCTTCAAGATACAAGATTTTATCATCTTTCAATCAATTCAAACGGGAGTTTGTATTGTAACGTTGGATTGATGTTTTTTTATTCTTTAACTCTATTTGTGATGACTTCTTACATGATTATGGAGTAGTTTCCCTTAGGGTTTGACATGATTTTATGACTTGATTGTTATCTATGTATTTGATTACTGTTTGATTGTTTAAATTTATTGGAAGAGCTTTAACTCTAGTTGTGATTTTATTCATTATCGTGTTTAATCTGAAGAGGAGCATAATATTGAATATTATTGCAACGCATGTCTTAATTTATTTTGGTACTTATATAAAGTAATCGAAAAAGTTTTGTGATCTACCGTTGAATTATGACTGAGAAATATTCGAGAGAAGTTTCTCTTAAATCATTCTTACTAATACATTTTTGCAAGTTTCACCGCACTTTCTATTAGCTTATTTGAACGGTTTAGGTTTAATCGAGAGAGGGACCTGAGTAGAATAATTGGATAATAACCTGTTGAATTCGAGAGAATCAATAGTTTATTAATAGTGAAATTAAACGGTGTCATTTCCAGGATAACAATCTTGCACTTATCATGTCATGACCTTTATCTCTCACATTGATAATAACATAATTTTGTTAGCCTCTAGTTCTTCGTGATCAATTGTCAATTGTTTTACTTTTAATAGTTAATTATAGCTCGTACTCATCCCAAATCAAAGTGATGAACATCCTGAATAGCATTAATCCAGAAATTACTTGAACATTATTTAAATCCAATCCCTGTGGAAACGATATTTTACTATACTATCTTTGATTAACGAGCATAAATTATGTGTTGTGTTTTGCGCTAGTCAAATTTTGGCACCGTTGCGGGTACTTGGCAATCAATAGTGTTCAATAATAATTTTTGGTTCTAATTCGTAAACCAATTTTATTTTATTCTTCACGATTTTTCTCTTTTGCGTGCATGCAACATGTCTAACTTCTCTGGTGTATGACTCGATCTTCTTCAAAGGAAGTGATCACATGTCTGCGACAGTTGTGAAAGAGAAAGAACTTACCGAAAAATTCTTGGGGCAATCTTCAACCCAAGAGAACATGGCCAAAAATAGTGAGGATATAGTTGATTTGGCTACATGGGAAGCATCCCAACAGAGAGAACATGTTGCACAGGTAGCAGCTAAAGCAGCCCTTGGAGCTACTGATGAGACGGTCGAAGAGGATGGGAGTCAGATATTCAATCTAAATCGACCCCTGGTTGAAGACTCATTAGAAAATATGGCTCCCAGGCTTGGGAGAGCACTAGGTGACTATGCTAGATCAGTCTATAATCAGGGATTGTCAAGTGTCAGACCTCCACCCGTAGCAACAAATAATTTTGAGTAGAAGCAAGGCTTGCTTCAAATCATCCTGAACAACTGTGTCTTTAAAGGGAAAGTGAATAAAGATCATAACACTCACTTGATAGACTTTGAGGAAATTATGAACGCCTTCCAGAACAATGGAGTATCAAAAGATGCGATCTACTTAAAGGCATTCCCTTTTCACTGAAGGATGACGCGAAGCACTGAGTTCGAAGCTTACCAACTGGGTCGATCAAGACATGGGAAGATATGACGAAAGAGTTTCTTGATAAGTACTTCTCAGCTACAAAAACTGTGAAATTTAGAAGGAAACTCCATAACTTCTGCCAGAAGGACACTGAAATGGTCATAGAAGCTTGGGAAAGATTCAAGGAAATAGTGAGAAAGTGTCAGCACAATGGAATCGAATTGTGGATACAACTTCAGGACTTTTTGGATGGACTGACACCTTCCTCACGATGAACTCTGAGTACTGCAGTTAGAGGTCCTTTAATGAAGAAAACTCTTGAGAAGATTGTTGAGATTCTTGATGAGCTCTCTTGATGACCTCTCTGAAGATGCCAGCGAATGGCCCGCTGAGAGTAATGATAGAAGAAAATCAGCTCGGGTTCACCAAGCAGACTCTAACACATCAATGCAAGACCAGCTAGACACCATGGCTAAAGAAATAAGAAATTTGACCTTAGCCAAGGTCCAGAGCCAACCATCATCAGTTTGTAACTTTTGTGGAATGGGTCATCCAATGCATGAGTATCAGTCCTCGACTACAGATGATGTGCTAAATGTTGTGGAAAGTTTTGACAGAGGCAATTATCAAAGTGGTTGCAATTTTAACTCCATGGAGTGGAGGCACCTAGGTTTTTTGTGAAGTTCACCAAGTGGTAGTCTGAACTCATGGCAGTAGAATAATTCGAGACCCCAGGGACAAGGAGCTCCAGGATTTCAAAATCAGCAGAGGCAGCAATACCATCCTCCACGGTTTAGTCAGTCTAGTATGGAAGATCTGATGAAGGCCTTTATTATTAAGACAGATGATAAACTTGAAACTCATGGCACAATTATCCGAGAACGGGGCACAACCATTCGAAACTTGGAAAGACAGGTGGGTCAACTTGCTAATCTATTATCTGAAAGGGTTTCAGGAACTCTCCATGCCGATACTGAAAGGAATTCAAAAGAAACCATAAATGCGGTGTCCTTGAGAAGTGGGCAAGTATTGAAGGACCCCATAAAAAAACAAAAGGGTGAGTTGATTAAAATACAAGTGGAGATTGTGGAGGAGCAAAAAAATAACGACAATTAAGAAGGTACAGTTAGGGTAGATCCAAATGATGGTCTGAAGAAGAAGGGGAGGACTATGGCTCTGAAAGAGGAGAAGGATGGGAATTCAATAAATAAGGAGACTGAAGAGAGAAAATATATGCCTGCTCTACCTTCTCCTCAAAAGCAAAGAAGAGAGAAGCTGGACAAACAATTTGGGAGTTTTCTAGAAGTGCTCAAGCAGGTGCATGTTAATCTGGCTTTCACAGAGGTGCTTTCACAGATGCCAGCATATGCCAAGTTCTTGAAGGAGATATTGTCCAACAAGCGTAAAGTAAAAGAGACATTGGTAGTCAAGCTCACAAAGTATTGTAGTGCTATTTTGCAAAATAAGCCCTCTCAAAAGTGTGGAGATCCAGAGAGTTTTACTATACACTTGTCACGGCCCCAATTTCCCTCTGTAGGATGTCATGATGGTACTTAGTCTCTACGACTAGGTAAGACTAACAATGTAATGACCCGACAGGTCGTTTTGAGCATTTGCACTTCGTTAGGTAGTTTGAGGGCACGAGTATCCCCGCATGATGTATTATGACTTGTATGAATCATCGGTTTTGGTTTTCAGGTTATTCGGAATCGATTTGGAAGAATGATTTTCATGGTTTAAGCTTATATCGGAAGAGTTGGCCAAGTTTGACTTTTAGTATTTGACCTCGGATTGGAGTTTTGATAGTTCCGTTAGGTCCGGATGGTGATTTTGGACTTAGAAAAAATTAGAAATTTGAAGGTTGGAAAAGTTCATAAGTTTGACCAGAAGTTGACTTTGAGAATATCGGATTCGGATTATGGTTCCGGAAATTGAAATAGCTTCATTATATTGTTTGGGACTTGTGTGCAAAATTGGGTTCATTCTGGGTTGATTCGATATGGTTCGACACGAGTTTTGGAAGTTGAAAGTTCAAAAATCATTAATTTTGATTTGAGGTGTGATTTATTGTTTCGATCTTGTTATGTGTGATTTCAGGCCTCGAGCATGTCTGTGTTATGTTGTGGGACTTGTTGGCATGTTCGGACGGGATCATGAGGGCCTCGGGCGTGTTTCGAATTGGCTTCAGACAATTTCAGAGTTGCTCGACATTGCCAGTTTTCTAGTGTTTCAGATGTGCTTCGTGAGCGCGGGTAAAGAAACGCGATCGTGATGGGTACTTTGGTCAATGCAGTTGTTCGTTCTTCGCGTTCACGCTTCTGAGATCGCGATGGGTTAAAGTTTTAGTCTTTGCGTCCGCGTCTATGGCTATGCGTTCACGTAGGGTTGAGCGGGGCTGGTCAGTCTTGATGGGTTCTTCATTCGCGATTGTCTTTTCGCGATCACGGAGGTCTGGCAGTGTTCTTCATCGCGTTTGCGAGGGTGTTACCGCGAATGCGTAGAGTAAAGTGTGGCATGTGAGTTTGTGCTTCGCGAACGCAAGGCTTTTACCGCATTCGCGTAAGGTATCACTGGGTAGTGCATATAAAGTACTCTATTTCAGGGGTTTCAGTCACTTTTTGCATTTTTGGAGCTATAGAGCTCGGATAAAGGCGATTCTTGAAGCAATTTTCACCACGTAAATTGGGGTAAGTGTTTTCTACTCGGTTTTGGTTATATTTCATGAATATATCTTCATTTTTGGCATTTGGTTGATGATTTCAAAAGAGAAATTGGGGGTTTTAGCCTAAAGTTTCATAGAGTGAATTGTTGATTTTTGAACATCGATTCAGAGTCGGATTTGAGTGAAACTAGTATGGTTAGACTCGAAATTAAATGGGTTGTCGGATTTTATAAGTTTCGTCAGGTTCCGAGATGCGGATCCGGGTTTGGCGTTTTTGCCAATTTTGGGCTTTTGATTAAGGATTCGACCTTTATCATTTAAAATTATTTCCTTGGGCTTTATTTGATGTATTTGAGTTGCTTTTGGCTAGTTTCAAGGCGTTCGGAAGTCGGTACGCGCGGGATGGCATTTTGGAGCGTCGTTTGGCTTGCTCGGTATTGGTTTTTGGCTTATTCGAGATAAGTAACACTTCTAAACTTGGTGTTGAGGCTATGAAACCCCGAATTATGTGTTATGTGTTTGGTGTTGAGGTGATGCACATACTAGGGAACGGGCGTGTATGCGTGCACCATGTGAATTGTGACTTCGTTATTCCTGTGGTACTGTGTATTTACCTGATCTTATCTGTAACCATGAAATATCTACGTACTAGAGCTACTGAGTTGTGATCCATGTTAGAAACCATGTTTAGGCTACATGCTTATTCTGTTGGGACCCACTGAGATCATATTGCTGGTGAATTAGTTGTTTAAGTTGCAATTTCATACTCAGTCATGTTCATTCATTTCATATCATTATCTCAGTCTCTGTTATTGTTTATTGTCACATCTCATATCATTGATTAGGGCTGCTTAGTATGAGCGTTGTGAGCCCGTGAGACTGGAGAGAATGGTGACTGAGTTGGGCCTGAGTGTCGTGTTGTGAGATAACTATGTATATATATGTGGATCGGGTTGCACGCTGCAACGAGCCTTATGGCTATATATATGTGGATCGGATTGCACGCCACAACGAGCCTTATGGCTACATAATTATGGGATCGGGCTGCACGCCGTAGCGTGTTATATTGATTTATGCCTCAATCTGGCTTATTATAGCGCTTGGGCTGAAGGAACCCCTCCGGAGTCTGTACACACCCCCAGTGAGCGCAGTTGATTTATATTGAGGGATGAAGCTTCCCTGGGCTGAATTCGCCATATACAGCACTAAGTGACTAAGCGTGTCGAGTGATTGGGCATGATGAGGGAAAAGTGTGAGACAGTGAGATTGAGTACTTTGAGAGTGTGAGTACATGAGTTCATCTCTGAGATACATTGCATTTGACATGCGTACTTGAGATACATGCATAAAGAAGCATTTTTTTCTACTTCCCGATTTTGGTGACACTCATGATTTCACCTGCATATTCACATGTAGGCATAGAGATGTACTTTCCTCATGCTATCTGAAACTGAAACATCTTACTTATTATTGAAAAGTTTTCGGGAAGATTCACAGTTTTCAAACTTACTCATATTTTTGGCGATTTCGGTAAGAGATTTGGGTTTTTACTGATATACTTGAAAAACACGCCTATTTTCCGGAATTGTGAACAAGTTGAGCATTTTATCTCTAAGTTACTTCTTTTACTACTTGCATTATGCTGTTATGAACTGTTGTTAGCTATTGGAGTTGGACTCCGACCTTTATTCCAGCACGTCACTACTGTCAACCTAAGGTTAGGTTTGTTAGTTATTGAGTACATGGGGTCGGTTGTACTCATACTACACTTCTTCACCTTGCGTGAAGATGTTGGCTGATGATGTTGCTGTGTTCGACGGGAGCTGGATTTGAAGATATGCCTGCGTTCAGGTTGTAGCTGCCTCTTGTTCGTGGTAGACTTAGATTATTGAAAATCTGTTTATGTATATTTCAAACAGATGATGTACTTTATTTCATACCAGCTTTGTAAATTCTAAATCTTAGAAGCTCATGATTTATATTACCAGTCCTTGGGAAATGTATAAGATTGAGATATTTTCTTTTACTTATTTGTCTTATTAAACTTCATTAGAATTGGATAGTTGTCAATTGGTTTACCTAGCGGGTTGGGTTAGGTGCCATCATGACTAGTTGGATTTTGGGTCATGACAAACAAATAATAATAACTTGGCAGAAACAATTATCAAAATACTAAACAAAGATGAATATTGATATAACCTTCTGATACAAAACATAATCTCAGCAATACGCTCCCCAAAATCGGTGGAACTAAGTCATAAGCTGTATAGAGCAAAACTAGGATAACTACAACATCACTGTCTGAAAGAACTACAACAATAAAAGAATAAAAGGGAAGGTGACTCTGAGGCCTGCAGACGTAGAGCATGTATACCTTGAAATCTCCCAAGCAGCAACTCAATCAGCTCTAGCATCCGGCATGGGTAGACGTACCTGGATTTGCACAAAAATATATAAAAGTGTAGTACAATGGTACCCAATAAGTATCAAGCCTAACATCAGTAGAGTAGTGACGAGGCCGGGTCAAGACACTTACTAGGATATAAATAAGCAGTATGAAAATGTAATTCGAATATAAAATGAAAAGTGGAGAAATAATTTATACGAAATAAGATAGTAACATGAACTAATACCGAAAATTAAACATGGAAATAGCATAAAAGAAGCAACTAAAGAGAACTACAGTGATCATATATGGTCAACAACTGTTAGAACAACAAAGAATGAAACAACAGGAAATGCTCCCACCAAAGCTCTTTGCAACATGAAATAAACAGCAAGAATCACAACGAGGTACCGCCTCGTGTATAATGAAATCACAACCGAGGTACCTCCTCGTATAATCAAGAATCACAACCGAGGTACCGCCTCATATTCACAATCTTTCATTATACCTTCGCATGAGCCTTACATTAGAAATAGGTTTTGAAAACAATTTTTTTCGAAATAGCTACACGCACTTTAGCCCACCTTATGATGTCGCATGGTTTTACGTAGTTCCCCTACAAGCAACACGCACATAAGTCCCATCTTATACCACTGCATGCACATTAACCCCAAGCCTTATATCGTCGCATGTGCGTCAATATCATGTTACAATAACAACTCGCACCACATGTGCCCATATATCACAAATTACCAACAGTCCACAATATCAATATTTTCATAACAATAGCCCACAGCTCCGCCACAACGGGTACAAGAATATCAACAGCAACAATGAAAGTAAAGTACTAAAAAGAAAGATGTTTCAACAATATCAATTTTGCCTCAACGTGATAATGGTTTTCACAACTTCAACACTAATAACTCAACAATGAGAGATAATGCATAACCATGATGTTAAATAAGAATAACTCACAATGGAAGATATAACGTGTAGCAATGGCTTCAAATAATAAGAATCAACAATGAAAGAGATAACATGAACAATAACTTCAAATAATGGTAATCAACAACAAAACAGGTAACATGAACAATGACCTCAAATAATGGTAATCAACAATAAAGGAGATAACATGTATAATGACTTCAATAAATGATAATCAACAACGAAGAGATAGGATGTAACAATAAAAATGGCAACAAGTTCAACTAAAGCATGAGATCAATTATCAATTAGGAGATAGAATAAGTGTAAACAAAATCTTTTTAAGGCATGTAAGGATAGACTAACACAAGTAAGAATAGATTGACTAAGAGAATTTAGAACATGATATGGCATCTCAATTTAAGCATGGAATTAGTTTAAGTATCTTAAACTGGACAAATACCACGTACAACCCGTGTACCCACTCGTCACCTTGCGTACATTGATTTCACTAAGCACAATTGAATCAAACAATACCAATCCTGAGGGGTAGTTCCCCCACACGAAATTAGGCAAGACACTTACCTGAACTAGGCCAAATCAACACTAGAAAATAGATTTTCCCTTAAAATCCACCTCCACAGACCCAAATCTAACCAAAATTGACTTAATATCATCAAACAATGCTAGGGAATTCAATTGCAATAGATAAAGCTAAGATCTTTACACTTTTTCCAAAAGGTCAACAAAAGTCAATGCGGGACTCGCCCAGTCAAAACCTGAGTCCAATGATAGATTCCATCTATCCATGACCCCACGAGTTCATATATGTGATTAGTTTCAAAATTCGAGTCCAAATCGACTCTCAAAACTCAATTTCTTATTTTTCAAAAAGTTGACAAGTTTCACAAAGTTTCACAATTTTTCACTTTGATTCACATGATTTTGATGTTAAAATATAAGATATGTTGATAGAATATGATTAGAAATGGATTACAATCACTTACCCAAAGTTTGTAGGTGAAAATCCCCTCTCCAAATCGCCTCCAACCGAGACTAGGGTTCAAAAATGAGAGAATGAGAGATAAAATCCCGGCTTTTAGCCCTTATGTTCAGCTACAGTTATCGCAATTTCAATATAGGTTCGCAATTGCAAACCCTCGCAATTGCGAAGAAACCATATGTGGCACTGAAGGACCAGGAAGCACTTCGCAAATGCGAAGATGGGTTCGCAACTACGAACCATGCTGCCCTCACAAAAGCGACATCTTTGTCGCAAATGCGAACTACCCAAAATCCAGACCACTTCGCAATTGTGAGCCTGGCATCGCAATTGCGGCACCTGAGGGCCCTTTCCAAGCTTGCAAATGCGATCCTAATGTTCGCAATTGCGACATCAAAGCACCAGACACCAGTTGTCTTGCCGTTTTAGTCCAAAACACTCCTGAACATGTCCGAAACTCATCCGAGCCCTCGAGGCTCTAAACCAAACATCCACACAAGTCTAAGAACATCATACAAACTCGCTCGCGTGATCAAAACATAAAAATAACAATCTAAAACTATGCATAAAACTCTAAAACGCATGAAGTTCAAAGAAATTTTCAAGAACTCCTAGAATTACAACTAAATGTTCGAATCCTATCAAATCAACTCCAAATGACATCAAATTTTGCAGATAAGTTCTAATGCCATAACGGACCTATTCCAAGTCCCAAAATCAAATTCCGAGCTCGATAGCTAAAAGGCAACCTACAGTCAAACGTTTCAAATTCAAATTGCCAAATTTCGGCAAATCACTATAAATCAACCTACAAACTTCCAAAATCAATTACGGACATACGCCCAAGTCCAAAATTACAATACGAAGCTATCGGAGCCATAAAAAATAAAGTTCTGGAGTCGTTTTCACAAAAGTCAAGGTTTGATCAATATTTTCTAATTTAAACCTCTAAGTCTAGAATCAAGGGTCCAAATCAACCTGAAAGCTTTTCGGAATGTAAATAACCAATCCCGTAAGTCATAAAACCATAAACATACATGTATCAAGCCTTAAAAGGGGTAACGGGGCTCAATTAAACAAAATAACCGATCGGGTCGTTACAACATTGCTCTTTAGGAAGTACTAATTTTGAGAAATCTTTGTGTGATTTAGGTGTTTCTATTAATCTTATGCCTTTGTCTATTTTCAGGAAGCTTGAGAGAGAGATTGGAGAAATCAAATCTATACATATGTCTTTGCAACTGGCGATCAGGCCACAATCATACCTGAAGGAATAGTGGAAGATGTGCTAGTTCGGGTGGAAAAATTTGTATTCCCTGTGGACTTCATCGTAGTGAACATGGAAGAGAATAAGGAGGTCCCTCTGATTTTAGGAAGACCTTTCTTGGCTACTGGAAAAGCTATTTTGGACATTCGGGAAAGGCAACTCATACTTAGAGTAGGGGAAGAAAGAGTAGTGTTCAAGATGAATGAAGCAATAGGGGCACCTAGAGACGAGTCGACTGCACTCTCTGAATTCAAGGCAAAGACCCTCAAGGAGCAAGCTGGAGAGAGTAAGCCTGATAAGTGTGGGGTGTACCCTAAGAAGGCAGAAAAGAAACTTTCGGCATGGATGTGTGCACTGTGTCGGGCGTGTAAAGTGGATCCCGACTTCGATTCAGACCTAGACTAGATGATTCAGGGGAGCTTCCTTTACCTCTTATTTTTTATTTGTATGTCATGGGGACATGCCACAATTTAAAGTATGAGATGGGGGATGTAAATATGTATATGCGTGTTTGTTCTTATTAGTATTATTTGAATTTTTTTTTGACTTTTTCCGACGATGGATTTTCTCGACTGTCTTCTTGAGGGATTAACGTCAAAGAAAAAAAAAATATTTTGCCATTTATTTTTGTGTTATTTTCTTAGGTAGTGTAACAATTCCTCCTTTGTTTTTCTTTGTGTCGTGGTTATTTTTCAAGGGTTTTGCTTGAACCGAGTATAGTTAGTTTTTCTTTTGTTAGGAATAGGGAAGTCTTCTGCTATGGTGTTAAATAGAGATAATTGTTCTTGACTTTGTTGTGCCTTGAGAGTAGTGAGTGCCTTAGTTGTGACGCCTAGGTTCAGTTCTTGACTCTTTTATAAGTGCTTGAAATTATTTGATTTTGACTTTGCTTAACTGCTTTGACTAGAGAGTCGGGATAGATCCGGTCCTAAGTGAGTTATGTGCCAATGTGTGTGAGAGGATTTATTTGATATTCTGTACATGTCAATTGAAGTCTAGAACTTGCCCTGTATGTTTGCAAAGCGAAATAGAAGTCTTGTTCAGTCTAGGAAGTGATAGAGAAATTTTTTTGTTGAGCCAGAGATATGCATTTTCCCACCTAATTATATGTATCTTAGTTAGCTCTTTTGAGCCTGTAATCCTTTTTTTGGCAACCACACTACAAGCCTGACGCTTTTTTGTTTGAATTGACTATCTATTTGAACCTTTTATCTCTCTTGAGCATTTAAAATTATTATGAGCTAGTTAAAAGCGAAGTGGAGGTATAGTTGGGTTTTTGAGTGGAACTAAACAAAATGGAGAAAGGTGCATTATTTAAAAATTTGGGAGAGGTGCTTGTAAGGAATTGAAAGAAAGAAAAAAATGAAGTTGCTTGAAGAAAAAAAATAAGAACTTTGAAAAGAAAAAAAGAGAGTTTGTGTATGTGTTCGAAAAGAAAAAGATTTATTCCTTGCTAGTGGTAGTTCTCAAGTTGTTTGTGCTTAAAGAAATTGGAAGTCTGGTACTTTTAGTTTGTAAATGTTAGGGTGTGGTTCAAACAAGTGTGGGGTTTAGATTGTTAATGTATATGTATTAAAGTGCTTAGGAAGGTGTATTCACTATATCCAAATGTATCCTACCCGTCTCGCATCCTACATTACACCCAAATTAAATCCTACTCTACTGAGGTTAGTCTTGATACTTGTTGGGTACCGCCGTGGTGTACTCATACTATACTTCTGAATATTTTGGTGCAGATCCAGGTATGTCGAAGCTAGTTGATCATTAGCTAGATGTGCGGATTGTTGATGTGGAAACTCAAAGTAAATTTGTTGCTGCGTTCGCAGGCTTTGGAGTCACCTTCCTATTTTGTATTCACATTGTTTTACCTATTTCCAAACAGTTGTATTTAGAAATTTGTAGCAAACTCTATAGAGCTTATGACTTGTACTACCGGTTTTTGGGAATTATAAATTTTATAGAGATTTCCATTTCAAAAATTGTTAGATATTATTTAATTATTGTTGTTAGTCAGTAAATGTTAGGCTTACCTAGTCCTTAAGACTAGGTGCCATCACGATACCCAACGGAGGGAAAATTGGGTCGTAACAAATTTAAAGACTTAATAGCCTGTGATATATATGTTTTGTTATAGATAACTAATAAATTAATATACTATTACTTTGTAGCTGCAATCTGATTGCGTTTGAGCATTTGTTTATGTTTTGTTAGGTCGGTCCATGGAAACAGTCAGTAAAATCTCCGTGTTATTTTGACCATTACATATAGTGGCAGATGATCAACTTGATCTCCTCCATTATTCGGCAAAGCTTGCTTCTATTTTGCGGTACATTCTCTTCATATTCCTCAATAGTTATAGGTGTACATCACTTTGTGCGAGTGCGAATTACATTGTTACTACTTCTTATTTCTTAGGCAGTTGAGTTGTTCCTGAAGAAGCTTTGCTATTTGTCACACATTTATATTATTACTTCTCATTTAGCAGGCACTTGAAATATGGAATTGAAACAAAGTTGTTCTCTCAATTGAAAACTCGATTGGTAGGACCATCCACTTAAACTATATTTTACTTCTCCAGCTTAAGCTTTATAGTATTGGAGAAGTTCAATTAGTTGTTAACAACTGGATTTTTTGGATTGCGATGATTCAGGAATGGGGAACTAAACGATGTCATTTGCCACGCTCAGGTAATTGTTTAATTTAATTATTCAGAACATTTTGTTTGTCCTTATTAATTGTTAGAGGATACAAAAATATTGCATAAAGTATAGGGATTGAGTTAGAATTATAATTTGATGTTTGATGTTTGATGTTTGATGTTTATCTCTTGATGAGTAACTTCTACTAATTTGGAGCTAAACATCCAACTAATTAAGAAAAAAGGAAAGAAAAAAATAGCCTGAGAATTAGGATAAAATGTCTACCTGTTGTGAAATGTTTTAAATTATATAATTTGGTGCTAGAGCATTTGCTAAATTACTCCAACAAGGCAAGCATCTCACCCCTAAGTCTCCTTAAATGATCGTCTACGCGCCCGCGTGACCACTGGTAGTACCTGTCTCAGTACCTGCACATCAGTGCAAAAGTGTAGCATGAGTACGGAAAACAACACGTATCCAGTAAGTATCTAGTATAACCTCGAAGAAGTAGTGACGAGGGGTCGAATTGACACTTCCTAGAGGTTAAATAATAATAATAATATAAGTGCATAAAGTAGACATGGTGAGTATACAACAAGTATCGATGAAGCAAATAAGAGCAACTACAATAAATACAATTAGGAGTCTGTATCACATCACCAACATATCATAACTGGTTGCGAAGGCGCTAACTCAATTATACCCAAACCGGAACCCGTTTCAATTATTAAGCAAGAAGTTGCCGAGGCGAATAGCACTATCCCATAAGAATAGTGGTACTGAGTACAGCCAAGGCGAACGGCCCAATCCCATAAGAATAGTGTTACCATCATACTCCCGAGGCGAACGACCCGGTCCCATAAGAGTGGTATTATCATACTGCTGAGGCGAATGGCCTGATCCTATAAGAGTGGTGTTATTATACTGCCAAGGCGAACGACCCGATCTCATAAGAATAGAGGTACTCAGTACTGCCGAGGCAAACGGCCTGATCCCATAAGAGTGGTGTTATCATACTGCCTAGGTGAACGGCCCGATCCATTAGAGTAGAGAAATTTACCTCGCTCGCGGAAGTACTTGCGACATGAGAAGACATGGATTTTCATAGTTTATTAAGTATTCCCTAGTTTTCTGAAATAAAAAGCTATGTCGATAATTCCAATTTAAATCCCCAGTCTCAGCTCTAATCAAGACAATCAATACATATGATAGGCATAAACAGTACAATTAAAAGTATGATGTGAATCTAAGTCTACCCAGACATATCATGAAATATAGCTACGTACGGACTCTCGTCACCTCGTGCGTACGTACCTCCCCACACAAGTAGCACACAACAATAATACGCCTAAGAGATAAGTTCCCTCTTACAAGGTTAGACAAAAGACTTACCTCGATTCCAAGTCCTCAATCCGGCTCTCCACCCTCACTAGAACCCTTCAAACGATGCTGAGGACTCCGAAACTAATCAAAAGTCATATAAACTAGTAAATATATGCTCAAAAGTTCATTTTTAGCTTTTATAGTAGTTACCCAACTCAATTTGGAAGATTAATGAAATTTACCCTCCGGCCACATGCCCGAATTTCAAAAAATTTCAAATATAATTGTCCCATTAACTCCTGAACTCAAATATATAATTTGCTCCCATTTCCACCACCAAATTCATGATCAAATCTCAAATTTACCAAAATCCTAGGTTCTTCACAAATCCCACAAGTTTCATAAATTTTTCATGTTCAATCTACTTATAATTCACGTATTTAACTTGAAAGTGGGTGGAGTTTACTTACCTTGTATTGTAGATGAGAATCTCCCTATAAAGTGCTCTCAAAATCTCACAAGACCAAATGAAATGTGTGGAAAAATGGCCTAAGGCTCGGATAAAAAACCATCATTCCCGGACTACTTCCGCACCTGCGACCACTTGATCGCATATGCAGAACCATAGGTGCAGTCAAAAGGTCGCATCTGCGATCCCCCACTGCCTCCAGCTTCCTCGCTTTTGCGGACAAGGAGCCGCTTCTACAGGTTCGCTTCAGCGGACTCCTTCCGCTTCTGCGATCCACGACCACCCAGCCCAAGTCCGCATCTGCGGAGCCTCAATCGCATCTGCGGGCGCAGATGCAGAAAATGCCTCGCACCTGCGACCACCCAGCTCCAGCCTCAAGTCCGCTTCTACGACCACTGGGCCACTTCTGCGAGCTTGCACCAGCGGCCCTTTCCACGCAGGTGCGATTGCACCAGATCAGAAGCCACTAGCAGTCCCCCATGTCCAAAACCAAGTCCCATTCCAATCCGATTCGCACTCGCCCCTCCCCTCCC
>AWOL01S0046471.1:0-19454 GCA_000715115.1 Nicotiana otophora | reverse complement strand
CTCGAGAATTAACTCACATAGCCCATCTACATTAGGCACACAAATCCGACCCTACATCCTCAACACCACATCATCCCCAATAGTAGCATCCCTAGCATCATCGTGCTGAACCGTATCCTTAAGGACAATCAAATGGGGATCATCATATTGGCACTCTCTGATGTGATCATATAAGGAAGACTGAGAAACCACATAACCTAGAACCCGGCTGGGCTCCAAAATATCTAATCTCACAAACTAGTTGGACAAGAACTGAACATCAAGTGCAAGCGATGTCTCACCAACAAGAATGAATGCAAGGCTACCCATACTCACAGCCTTTCTACTCAAGGCATCCGCCACCACATTGGCCTTCCCGGGATGATACACAATGGTGATATCATAATCCTTTAGCAGCTCATACCATCTCCGCTACCTCAAATTTAGATCCTTTTATTTGAACAAGTGTTAGAGACTCTGATGATTCATAAATACCTGACAAGACACACCGTAGAGATAATGCCTCCAAATCTACAATGCATGAACGATGGCAGCCAACTCCAAATCGTGGAAGGGGTAGTTCTTCTCACGAGGCTTCAACTAACGCGAAGCAAAAGAAATCACTCTACCCTCCTACATCAAGACACCCCCATTACCAATCCGAGAAGCATCACCATACACTGTATAAGAGCCTGAAGCTGAAGGCAAAACTAGAACTGGAGATGTGGTGAAGGCAGTCTTGAGCTTCTAAAAGCTCTCTTCACATTCATCTGACCACTTGAATATAGCACCCTTCTGGGTCAATTTGGTCAAAGGCAATGCAATAGAAGAGAAACCCTCCACGAAGCGACGATAATAACCGGCCAAGCGAGAAAGCTCTGAATGTCCATAGCTGAGGATGGTTTGGGCCAAATCTGAACCGCCAATATCTTCTACGGATCCACCTTAATCCCCTCACTGGACACTACGTTCCCCANCAAGGCAGTCATGAGCTTCTAAAAGCTCTCTTCACATTCATCTGACCACTTGAATATAGCACCCTTCTGGGTCAATTTGGTTAAAGGCAATGCAATAGAAGAGAAACCCTCCACGAAGCGACGATAATAACCGGCCAAGCGAGAAAGCTCCGAATGTCCATAGCTGAGGATGGTTTGGGCCAAATCTGAACCACCAATATCTTCTACGGATCCACCTTAATCCCCTCATTGGACACTACGTTCCCCGAGAACGCTACTGAACTAAGCCAAAACTCACACTTGGAGAATTTGGCATAAAGCTTCTCCCCCCTCAATCGTTGTAGTACAATCCTCAAATACTGTTCATGCTCCTTCTGGCTATGAGAGTACACCAAGACATGATCAANAAGTCTGTGGGAGTCCAACTACAAAATTCATGATGGTACGCTCCCATTTCCACTCTGGAATCTCGAGCCTCTGAAGTAATCCGCCCGGTATCTGATGCTGATACTTCACCTGCTGACAGTTAAGGCACCGAGCTACAAACCCCACTATATCCGTTTTCATTCTCCTCCACCAATAATGCTACCTCAAGTCCTGGTACATCTTTGCGGTACTCGGATGAATGAAATACCCCAAACAATAGGCCTCNCAAAACTCACACTTGGAGAATTTGGCATAAAGCTTCTCCCCCCTCAATCGTTGTAGTACAATCCTCAAATACTGTTCATGCTCCTTCTGGCTATGAGAGTACACCAAGACATGATCAATGAATACTATAACAAACGAGTCGAGATAAGGCTGAAATACATTGTTCATCAGATGCATGAACGCTGCTAGGGCGTTGGTCAACCCAAAAGACATCACAAGAAACTCATAATGCCAATAACGGGTGTTGAGCGCTGTCTTTAGAATATCCGAGTCCCGAATCTTCAACTGGTGATACCCAGACCTCAAATTAATCTAAAATAACACCCTCGCTCCTTGAAGCTGGTCAAATAGATCATCAATGCGCGGAAAATGACACTTGTTCTTGATTGTAACTTTGTTCAACTGCCTATAGTCGATGCACATCCGCATAGTACCATCCTTATTCTTCACAAATAGAATCGGTGCACCCCAAGGCAACACACTTGGCCTAATAAACCCCTTACCAAGAAGTTCCTAAAGTTGTTCTTTTAATTCCTTTAAATCAGCTGGTGCCACACGATACAGAGGAATAGAAATGGGCTGAGTGCGCGACACCAAGTCAATACCAAAGTCAATATCCCTGTCGGGCGGCAGGTCTGCAGGAAACACATCCGAAAATTTTCGCACCACCTAAACAGAGTCAAAAGTAGGAGTGTCAGCACGAACATCCCTCACAAAGGCCAAATATGACAGACATCCCTTCCCAACCATCCGTTGGGCCTTAAAATATGAAATCACTGTGCTGGGAACATAATCTAGAGAACCACTCCACTCGATCCTTGGAAAAACCGGCATCGCCAATGTCACAGTCTTAGCGTGACAATCCAAAATAGCATGACATGGAGACAACTAATCCATACCCAAGATCACGTCGAAATCAATCATATTACGCAATAAGAGATAAACTCTAGTCTCCAATCCCCTAATAGTCACTACACACGACCGATATACATGACCCACAATAATAGTATCACCCACCGAAATAGATACATGAACAGGTGAAACTAAGGACTCACGGGGCATATCCAAATAACGAGTAAAATAGGAGGACACATAGGAATAGGTAGAACCAGGGTCAAATAATGTGGAAGCATCTCTGTGGCACACTAAGACAGTACCTGTGATTACTGCATCTAAAGCAACGACATCTGTCCTGGCAGGAATAGCATAGAATCGGGCCTGACTGGCCTCCCCCTCTTGGGCGACCCCTAGCTGCCTGAGCCCCACCCCGAGCTGGTTGGGCGAGTGGTGAAGTAACTAGTGCTGAAGTCGTGGCCTGACTCCTATGCCTAATTGAACCTCCCCTAAAGTGGGGACAGAACCTCTTCACATGACCCAACTCTCCACACTCAAAACATCCTCTCTCGAAAAATGGTGGCAAATACTGAGGCGGATCCCGAGGACCAGAATAACTATCAAAAGAACCTGGTGCAGACGAACCCTGAACTGAAGTTGCATGAGATGAACTCTGAGCTAGAAGGGCACTGAGGGATGACTGTCCCGATCTAGCACTGTATGAACCCTGGCTGCACCATGATGAACTGGATAAGCCATCTGAGCGGGCCTATAAGAAAGACCCTTGTCGTGGTAGAACTGACCCCCAGAAGGAACACCGCTGAAACCACCTGATCCATGAGGCCTCTTGGACTCCCTTTCCTCACGCTCCTGACTACTAGCCATCTTTAATCGCCTAGCAACATCAACCACCTCGTCAAACCGAGGACCAAATACAGTTACCCGAGTCCTAGCAAAATGCAACTGATAGGTGAGTCCATCAACGAACATCTAAATCCTCTTCCTCTTAGTGGAAACCAACCAAACTGCGTGACGAGCCAACTCTGAAAATCCTGACGTAGCTGCTCGAACTGCATGCGCAGATTCTCCCTACATGTCGGTGGCACAAACTTCTCCAAGAAGAGAACGAAAAACTCATGCCATTATAGTGGTGTAGCACTAACTGACAGGCTCCTCTCATAGGCCTCCCACCATCTGAAGGCAGCCCCAGTAAATTGAAAAGTAGTTAATGAGACCCAATAGTCTCCAGAATACCTATCGTGTAAAGAATTCACTGGCACCTATCAAAGAAGTCATGGGCATCCTCAGACTCAAATATTTGCTCATCATCAGTCATAACAGGACCCACATAGGCATGAGCAACTACAACCGGCTGAGCTGGTAATACCCCTGGCTTCTGAAATCCCTGCATCACCTGCTCTGGAGTACGGGCGACAGGAGTCTGAGTACCTCCCCCGGCTTGAGAAGTGGCTGGCGCGGTCTGAATAGAAACACCATCAAAATCTAAGCCAAAGCCTCCTGAAGGCCTGGAATCACAATGGGCACATCTGGTACCTAAGCTGGCCTCATTAGCTCAGCCACATCTGGAACCTGCTCCTGAGCTGTAGCAACTGGTGGATCTACAGGGGCTACCCTAGCTGTCGTGCGAGCTTCACCTCTGCCCCTACCGTGACCTCAGCCTCTCGTGGTCTTAGCTAGTGGTACAGGTGGCTGTCCGTCCTATCTAGTAGCACATGTCCTCACCATCTGTGAGAAAATATAATAACAGAAGTTTAGTTTCCGGAATCAACAAATCCGTACGACAAGAATACAAGAATGTGAAATTTCTTAAGGGTTCGCCAACCTCTCAAATATAAGTACAGACGTCTCCGTACCAATCGACGAGACTCAACTAAATATGCTCATGACTCGTGAGACCTATGTAACCTAGGGTCTGATACCAACTTGTCATGATCGAAACCAACCCGTCGTGATGGCGCCTATCATGGTACTAGGCAAGCCGACTATTCAGACATTTCCACCACTTTAAATCTTTGAAAGATACTAAAACAGTTTAAGTAAAGTAAAATCTCTTAAAAACATGATAGGAAAATCATAACTCAATACATAAATTCTTCCCAAAATCGGGGTGTCACTGAGTACATGAGCATCTATGAAATGACAAAGTCTAGTATACTATCTTGAAGTAAAACTGAATAAATAAATTGAAAGATAAAGGAGGAGTGTAAGGTCTGCGGATGCCCAACAGCTACCTCGATGATCTCCGAAGGTCTAGCCTCTGTGAATCAAAAACCGTCATAACCGGAAGCACCTGGATCTGCACACGAGGTGCAGGGTGTAGCGTGGGTACAACCAATTCAATAAGTAATAAATATAACCTTTGGACTGAAAGGATTGACAAGTCCAATTATTACAGTTCGCTTTCAATATTTAACAGTGCGGGAAGTTACAGAAACAATGACAGCGATATCTCAGAAATTCATAGTCTACAAATGAAGGTACAAGAATTTAGATATGCTTTCAACAAGAAACTAGACATGCTTTCAGATTCTACAACAAAACTTAGCACATAACATGGCAGATCCAGTCCAGGGCAGATCCATCCCAAATGCAAACAAAATGAAGCAGATCTATCCCAAACAAAAATAAACAGGGCAAATCCAGCCCAAATGTCATAACTACTAGCATTGCGCCCACTGTGGGTATGTAGACTCCGGAGGGGCCGATCTAGCCCAAGCGCTATAATAAACCAAATTTTGGCATGAATCAATAAGGCATGTTGCAGCGTTTAGCCCGATCCCATAAATATTACTCACAACAGGCCCTCGGCTTCACTTAGTCATTAATCTCTCTAGTCTCTCGGTCTCACAACACTAATGCCAAGCAGCCCTAATATATTATACCAGAAGTGACAATATATGATAACAGAGACTGAGATATGATATGAAATGATGCTGCAATTAAGTAAATAACTCAACAACAAAAGACGACCATTGAGGGTCCCAATAGTACCAGCATGTAGCCTAAACATGATTTCTATATTGAATTACAACTTAAGTGCTCTAACACATAGAGTACAGTAAAAATGTTTAGATAGGGTAGCTACGCAGTTCCATGGAATCGACTAAATCATAATTCACACGGTGCACGCCTACATGCTCATCACCTAGCACATGCATCACCTCACACCATTCATATAATCATGAAATTTGGGGTTTCATACCCTCAGAACCAAGTTTAGGAGTGTTACTTACCTCAAATTGTGCGAAACCCTACTCCAATAAGCCCTTGCCTTGCGAATAAGCGGTAAGAGTTAACCGGAGTTTGACTCTTGTGTAGACGACTCTAAAATGGTGTTTTGATGATTCTGATAGATTTGTAGGGTGAATTTGGACTTAGGCGCATGTCCAGATTTGGATTTGGACGACCATAGGTTAATTCGATGTATTTTAGCGAAAGTTGGAAAGTTGAAGATTTGGAAGGATGAGAGGTTTTACCGAGAGTTGACTTTGTTGATATCGGGTTTGGATTGTGATGCAAGGAGTTGGAATATCTCCTTTGTGTCCTTTGGGACTTGCATACAAATTTTGACATCATTTCAGGATGATTTGATATGATTTAGCGCGAGTAGTGGAAGATGAAAATTCATAGTTCATTAAGCTTGAATTGAGGTACGATTCATAGTTTTGATGTTATGTTACGGGATTTGAGGCCTCGAGTAGGTTCTTGTTATGTTTTGGGACTTGTTGGTATGATTTGACGGGGTCCATAGGGGCTTGGTGTATTTTAGATCATTGATTGAGAGACTAGTTAAGTTAAGAAATTTGGAGTTTGACCATGGTCAATATCGGGTCAAGGCGATCTCTTTACAGTGTTTTGAGTGTGCGAACAGGTCCGTAGCATGTTTTATGATTGAAATTCAAATATGATTTGTGTTCGGGAGGTTCTAAATGAGTTTCGGGGTGGTTTCGGATCATTTCGGTGAAGTTTGGGATTGTTGGTGCTGGTACTTTGCAATTGTGAACATTTTGTTGCAATTGTGAATACTGCAGTTGCGAACTTTTGGTCACAATTGCGAACCTTGGTCGCAATTGCGAACATGTGGTCGCAATTGCGAACATGTGGTCGCAATTGCAAACTCTGCAATTGCGAACTTTTGGACGCAAATGTGACTTTTGCAGGTGGGTTAAGAGTTGGAATTTTGGGATTTTAGCTCATTCTTTCATATTTTGAACCCTAGACTCGGCATGAGGCGATTTGGAAGGGGAATTTTCATCTACAATCATTGGGTAAGTGATTTTGATCAATTTCCAACTATTTTACATGATTATATATGAGATTTAATATCAAAGTTATGAGAATCAAAGGGGAATTTTAAGAAACTTTGTCTATGTTTTGAAAAATAAAAATTTGGGATTTGAGAGTCGAATTGGACTCAGATTTTGAAAACAAATACATATATAGACTCGTAGGGTTATGGGTAGTCGGAATCTACCCTTGGACCCGAGAGTTGACTTTTGTTGACTTTTGAGAAATTGTGTAAAGATCATAGCTTTATTTATTACAATTGATATCTCTTGCATTATTTGATGTTATTAAGTCTATTTTGGTTTAGATTTGAGCCGAACGAGGTGAATGGTAAAGGAAAGGCTATTTTAGAGTATTGATTGAGGGCTTTTGAGGTAAGTATCCTCCTTAAATTTGTGTGGGGGAAACTACCCCTTAGGATTTGAGTCGTTTGTGCTAATTGTGTTATATGAAAGCCGTGTATGCGAGGTGACGAGTACGTACTCTGGATTATATATTTAAAATTGATAGGTTTAGACTCTTAGGCTTCTTTTATGTACTTATTTAGAATTGTTAGCACATGTTATATCTTTTATTCGTCATGTCTACTATCGCATATTTTATTTAAAGTTGTCGTTACATGTCACATTCCTTACTTGTCGAGTTTGCTCTTATATGCTTTATTTGAAGTTATTATCACTTTTATCATTATGTGATTTCCTTTATTGTGGAGCTACTCTTAGTTGAAATAGTTATTACATGTTATCCTTTTGTTGTCGGGTTAATCGTATGCATTTAGACGTAGTACTAGTTCGTGCCATCTCTTTCATTGTTAGCCTATTCACACTAGAATCCGAAGTTTTCATTTCATATAAATACTTTCACTATTGAGTTTATACTTAAACAATTAATTAGAACTGAGGTTATCGGAAGTCGTTAATCTATTTTAATAGAAGTTGTGTTTAAACGGGGTGTTGTTCCTTGTCGAGTTACTTTTCTATTCATTTTGTTGTTATTGAGATCCTATATATGTTGTGTTGAGACGTGGGCTATTTGTTGTGGAAATATTAATATCGTTGGATCTTTGGAAAGGTTTTGGCCTATGGCACTTGTTATACGAGTTGATATGTTGTGATGATAGCACATGTGAATTATTGTGTGGTTTGGTTGTTGTTATGCGGAGTATAAGGGTGGCATCTCACTGTTGTTGAATGTACGGAGTGAAACAGGTGGCTATTGTGTTATTGTCCGGGAGGAGCGATAAGGGTGGCTATTATACAGAGTGATACAGGTGGCTATCGGTGAGATAAGGAGGGCTAACGATAATGACATGGCGGAGTGATACGGGTGGCTATCAGAGAGATAAGGGTGGTAATGTCAAGGGTGATGTGTCATGGCTTGGGGACATTATGTTGGTGATTTTCATGTGATGGTGTGCTTTTCCTTGTGTGTGTCATACACCTTGCATGACTTATTTTGTTGCTTCGATGAGCTACTCGATGTCTTTGATATTACTTGTTGACTTGGGCTGCAGTAGTACACTCGCATAAGCATACACCGTTGCATGCCACTTATACTAGCTCAGGAGTATGAAATTTGACCTTTATTGATCACGCCCATGTGTACTTGTATTATCCATTTTCGTGTTGTTATTGAGCCTTTGACCATACCGGGCGGATTGTAATTGTGAGCATGTGACCATGCCGGGTGGATTGTGATTGTGAGCCAATGACCATGCCGTGTGAATTGTGATTGTAAGCCTGTGACCATGCCGGGCAGATTGTGATTATAAGCCTGTGACCACGCCGGGCGAATTGAGATTGTAAGCTTATGATCATGCCGAGAGATTTGATATATTGCACATGAGTTGTCCGCGCGGTTGTGATTCGAGATATGGGAACGAGGTGCTGTGAGTATATGATGGTGGGTTGAAACACGTGACTTATGACTAAGAGATGAAGTATTACATAGTGATTTTGTTGTGAACCTTGTGTTAGAACGACTTGATTTATTGGTTTTCATTGTGTTCCTTATTTGGTTTCAACAGTACTTTCATGGTGTTCCTCACATGTTGATTCTTGTTGCCATTTACTGATTCCTGCTTTCCATTATCAGCTTTATACTTCTATACTGCACGGGTTATTTTGTCTAGTGAGTGTCTTGACTTGTACCTCGTCACTACTCCACCGAGGTTAGTCTTGATACTTACTGGGTACCGACCGTGGTGTACTCATACTACACTTCTGCACATTTTTATGTAGGGCCAGGTATTGGAAATATCGGACCCGGGCAGAGTTAATTTGTTGATCACAAGGATTCAAGGTAGAGCTGCTTGGTCATCGCAGTCCCTTGGAGTCCTTTCCTTATATTGTACTGTCAGATTGTCACTTGAAAAGTATTGTATTTCGATTTTTGAGATCTTTTCATGTACTTAACTAGAAATCGTGACCTTGTATTACCAGTCTTGGGAGGTTGTTATGATTATTGCTGCGTAGGGTCATTTCTCTCTTGTATCGGTATTCATATTAAATTCTATTTCAAATTAGCATTGTTAATAATTGGTTTAATTGTTATAGTAATCGGCTTACCTAGTCTTAAAGACTAGGTGCCATCACGACATCCAACGGAGGGAGTTTGGGGTCGTGATAGAAGTGATGAAAAGAAGATAAAATATGAAAACAATTAAAATAATTGCTCTTAGTTTTTCAATCGATTTTTATTTTTTAACGAACTAAACTAATAAACCATGTTATTAACATTTAGGTGAAACCATAAGGAAGAAATTGATCAAAAACTTAAAATAAAATAGATAATATGTACTCGATGTTGAAACAACTGTAAACTTGAAATAAAGTTTCAAAAAAACTAATTCCAACAAATAGATAATATTATTAAGCTTTTAAACTGATCAATTGAATGTAAGTGTTATAGACCTTACATAACATACATATATACGAAAACATAATCTTTGAAGAGATTCTTCGAACTAAAAAGAATTCAAACATTGCCTTAGCGGGAATTTAAATATGTTGACTTGAGCATTATAAGTTTTGATAATTTAACAAAAGAACACATGCATGAATCAAGTTCATAGATATTGTACGCGGATTGCAGTTAAAAACAAGCAAAATTCGTGCACGTGCTAGGGATAAGCATAAGTGATTTAACTCTGATAAACGCTGAAGGAAAAGATTGCATGTGTGAAAGGGAGCATGACTACTTAATTGCTTGCAGGAAAGTGTATAGGGTGAAATATGATATGACACGTGGTCATTTAAAGGAAAGACACGTGGAGCCCAAGATGGGGATGGCTGAAGACCGAATGTAGCCATTTCGCTTGTCACCAGAAGGGATAACATTCATAAAGGTGTATTAAATGCTCTGCGCCCGGTAACATTTAATAAGGAATATTCTATAGCATTAAGAGCGACGACCCGTTACAGAGAATTTGGCATTTATGTTCACCATTACATCTTCATCAATGACCCTCATAATTGACATTAAAGGAGGGCACGGTCCTAGGACCTCTTTTCCTAGACACAACTATAAATAGTAAGCCCAATTATCATTGTAAAGGACATGAATTTTCTGGCTAAATTTACACTACATTCTATATAAAGCTTAATACAATCTTACTTTCCTGCTTTTTGATCTCATCATTGCTGTGCTCGGAAACCTTGTTCCCCGAACTATCATCTCTGTTGTTTCATCTACATTTTAAGGTTAAGTATTGTACATTTTTTCAATTATTGTATAATTTCAGGATCAACTTAGTCCACTTGTATAGAAACCACATATATATTCAATTATACCATTTTACGGGTAAACTGTTTGGCGCCCACCGTGTGGCCTAGACAATCGTGCAATTAAATTGATCCTTGCCTTTTTTACTAACGTGATTTGATTATTTTGTCTTAGAAAAAATCACAAAAAATAGCAGATAACATTGTTAACAATACGCACAATCCTGAAATTCGAGGGGATCAACCTCATTTCGAGAATTCAATCAGTGATACACGCAATGAGGGGAATGATGCCATATCGGTGCGCGATAAGCAGTTCCCTCGACAGGTTCGGGAGACAACTCCCGATGATGCTGATGAGGAGCATGTCGTGGATGTGGTGAGGGTCCTACAAGAGCAACATGCGATCATTCTAGGCCATCTCACATGGCAGGATAAGGTTATGACGGAGTTGAAGCAGGCGCTATCGGGGGCTTCAAATAATGCAAACAGACGAGATCCAATTCCTCTGGTGTTCACCTAAAAAAAACAACGCAGAGAGTCGACCATGAGAAACATAGTGGAGTTGGTGTCATCTATGAGAAAAATTAAAGAGGCACGATCCCGAGACCTATGAGATCCGATTCCAGTCAGAGGGATACCAACTTATGGTGTGAATACCATGGGACGAACGGCCACCGAACAGGGGACTGCTGACACCTCCGGGAAGAGGTGGCAACACTATTGAATAATGGTCACCTTAGAGAATTCTTGAGATACTGAGTTAAAAACAATTATGGTCGTAAGAGAGACAACACAAAACCTTCGAAAGTAGGAGAAGAACCTTCACGCCAAACAATCAATATAATCTTCAGAGGGAATGAGATTAACGGGGTCACCTTTTCTGCAGCGAAGAAGATGAAAGTATCAATAACTCATAATAAAAGACTCCATGAAGACGATATCACTTTCACGGAAGATGACACAGACGGATTGCTATTACCACACAACGATGCACTGGTAATTTCTTTAAATGTGTTGGATTTTAAGATTAAACGTGTTCTTGTGGAGCTAGGAAGTTTGGCTAATATCATACAATGGAGAGTATTGGAGCAAGCTAAATCACCAGAAGCATTATTCAGGTAACAAAGCTCCTTGTTGGATTTAACCTTGCGAGCGTGATGACCCAGGGAGAGATTTTGCTGCTCACGAACACTGAAGGAGTAATGAAAACAACTCTCTTCGAAGTAGTAGATGGTGACATGGGATACAATATCATCCTGGGAAGGACACAGTTACACGAGATGAAAGTTGTACCCTTAACATATCACCAATTGCTGAAGTTTCCAACGCCCGAAGGAATCAAGCAGATAAGAGGTGATCAACCGAAAGCAAGGGAGATAAATTCAATTTCGGTTTCTAGTAGCAAAGAGAAGGAGCACACACCATAGAAATTATAGAAACCGACACCTACTCCCGAGCTAGAAGAAGTTAGCCCGGGGGCAGAGCCATCAGAACATTATCAGGTGCCGAGATATTTCCAAGTTCCAGAAGAGACGGACACAACGAAGTCTATGGCAGAGGAACTTGAGCAAGTTGCATTGTTCGAAGAATTCTTAGAAAGAAAATTCCATTTGGGGACAAGACTGCACCCGGAGATCAGGTCTGGTTTTATTAAATTCCATAAATTTAATGCCGATTGTTTTACATGGCCACATAAGGAAATGACAAGCATCCCGACGGAAGTAGCCGTGCACAAGCTGAGTTTAGATCCCAACGTACTTCGATAAGATAGAAGAAATGCCTTATTGCCGAGGCTAGGAAAAAGTTTGTCAAAGAAGAGGTAACCCGCTTGCTTAATATCGGTTCGATCCTAGAGGTAAGATATTCAGACTGGCTAGCCAATGTAGTAGTAATTCTTAAGAAGAACAATAAATTCCGCATGTGTATAGACTATAAAGACCATAATAAGGTGTGACCTAAAGACTCATTCCCACTGCCAAATATCGATCAAATGATTTATGCCACGGCCAGGCACGAGTTAATGATTTTTCTCGATGCTTATTTCGGGTACAACCAAATCAAGATGAACCAGGAAGATCAGGAAAAGACTTCGTTTATAATGAATTTTGGTACATATTGTTATAATGTGATGCCCTTCGGGTTGAAAAACACTAGAGCCACTTATCAACGGCTCGTAAATAAGATGTTTGAAAAGAAAATAGGAAAGACTATGGAAGTTTATATAGACGATATGCTCGTTAAGTCTTTGAATGCAGGTGACCACCTTAATCATTTGTAAGAAATATTCGACATCCTGAGGAAGTATAACATGAAACTTAATCCCGAGAAGTGCACGTTCGGGGTCAGTTCTGATAAGTTTCTGGGATTTCTGGTCTCACAAAGGGGAATTGAGGTAAACCACGACAAAATCAAAGTCATAGAGGATATCCTGGATCAATTGTCAAATGTAAAGGAAGTCCAAAGGCTTAGAAGAAGATTAGCAGCTTTGAGCAGGTTCATTTCCCGGTCGTCAAAAAAATGTCATCGCTTCTTCACACTTCTCAAAACGAAAAATAATTTCACCGGAGCGCCAGCAGGCTCTGAGGGACCTGAAGAAGTACTTATAAATCCCTCCATTTCTCTCAAAACCAAAAGAAGGTGAAACATTGCTAGTCTACCTCGCGGTTTCAGAAGTTGCGGTAAGTGTAGTTTTAGTCGACAAAGGTACGCAATTTTCAATTTATTACGTTAGCAAAATTTTAACAAGAGCAGAAACTCGCTACCAACATTTGGAAAAACTAGCCTTAGCTCTAGTAGTCACCGCTCAGATAGCTGATAGCTGTGGTGACTACTTTCCCTTTGCGAAACATCTAAACCCAATCTCTCGGGCATATTGGCCAAATGGGCCATCAAACTGAGTGAGTTCGACATAGAATATAAACCAAGAACTGCAATTAAGTCGCAAGTCTTGGCTGACTTTATGGACTATTTCAGTCTAGAACTACTGCCTATGGCAACCAAGGTGGCAGTAATGGTGTCATAATTGACATTGGGGGTTTGGACCTTATTTACGGACGGAGCTTCCAACGTAAAAGGGTTCGGACTCGGAATAGTTTTAATCATGCCTTCGGGGGAAAACTTAAGGCAAGCCACCAGAAAGATCTATTTAACTAACAATGAAACATAGTATGAAGCTTTGATTGCAGGGCTTGAATTGGTCCGAGGACTTGATTCTGAGGTTATCAAAATCAAATGTGAATCACAACTAGTGGTAAATCAGGTTTACGAGATCTTTGATACCAAAGAAGAACGTATGAAACAATACGTGGTAAAGGTCCATGCTCTTTTGACACGATTCCGGGAGTGTTTAATTACTCATATCCCGAGGGAGGATAACGTAGAAGCGGATGCATTAGCAAATTTAGGATCATCAACAGAAATAAAGGGATCAGAGTCCGGGATAGTAGTGCAACTGATGAACTAAGTCCTGGATATGGATGGTTACTATGAGGTAAATTCGACTAGTCTGGTCTGGGACTGGAGAAATGAAATAATTGACTATCTTGAGCATGGGAAGTTGCCCGAAGACCCAAAAGCATCACGGGCGTTACGCGCCAAAGATGCATATTATAGCTTCAAGAGAGGCCAATTGTATAGAAAATCCTTCCAAGGCCTGCTGGCCCGGTGCTTAGTAGCGTTAGAAGCTAATTATGTCATGAGAGAAGTCCACGAAGGGATATGCGACAATCACTCGGGCGCAGATTCTTTGGTGCTGCAGTTGGTACGGACAGGATATTACTGGCTTCGCATGGAAAGAGATGCCAAAGACTTCGTATGAAAATATGATAAGTTCCAACGCTACGCACCACTAGTACACCAACCGGTAGAACCCTTACATTCGGTTTTGTCCCCATGCTCGTTCATGAAATGAAGGATGGACATCGTCGGACCGCTGCCACCGGCTCCCGGAAAGGTAAGGTTTCTTTTATTTCTTACTGACTATTTTTCTAAATGGGTGGAAGAAAGTCCTTCTTAGAAGATCAGAGAACGTGAAGTGGTCGATTTCCTTTGGGAAAATATAATTTGCAGATTCGGAATACCAAAGGAGATAGCATGTGACAATGGGTTGCAGTTTATCAGTGCAAAATTTACAAAGTTCTTCGAAGATTTGAAGATAAAGAGGATCACATCTTCTCATTATCATTCTAGCACAAATGGTCAAGCGGAGTCAATAAATAAAGTGATCATTCAAAACCTCAAGAAAAGGTTGGAAGCAACAAAAGGCAAATGGACCGAAGAATTTCCCGGAGTTTTATGGGCCTACCGAACAATTGCCAAATTGAGCCTAGGAGAAACTCCTTTTTACCTTATGTACAGTGATGAAGCCCTAATCCCGGTGGAAGTGGGTGAACCCACTTTGAGATATATTTAGGCAGATGAAGAATCGAACAATGAAGCACTATTAATCAACTTGGAACTACTCGAGGAACGCAAGGACTTAGCATATGTAAGAATGGCAGCATAAAAGTAGAGAATGAAGTGATATTATAATCGAAGAGCCAACCTCCGTTATTTCAAAGTAGGAAATTTAGTTTCGAGGAAAGTAACCCAAAATACGGGAGCTCAACGCAGGGAAGCTAGGTCCAACGTGGGAAGGTCCCTATCGGATTTCAGCTATCACTGGGAAAGGTTCATACGAGTTGGAGAATCAGAATGGAAACAAGTTTCCTAGAAACTGGAACGTGGCACACCTCAAAAGATATTATTACTGATGAACATTATTCAAGCGAAAAGTATGCGCTGCACTCTTTTTCCCTTCATTCAGCTTTTGTCCCAATTAGTTTATTCTGGCAAGGTTTTTAATGAGGTAGTGATAGAAAGCATACTACGAAGACATCATCAATAAGACCTTTGATAGAAAGGTAAACAAACAAGCTTCCACTTGGGGACGATTAGATAATCTTTGGCTCGATAGCAAATTCCCACTAGAAAGTTAAGTTTTCTACCGAACAAAGGTTACCCGACCATTCACAAGCACAAACCACTAGAAGATTGTTAGATAGTCTTTTGCTCGATAGCATGGATTCCTTAGGGGAAGTAAGGTATGTTGCCGAGTTAAGGTTTATCTAGCAATTCATTGGTGGAATCTTTGAAGGCACAAGACTTCCAGTGTTTTGATTCGTATTCTTCGCATTCGAACACTGGGGGGAATAATATGAGGATACTGCAACATTGACTGCCACGTCAACCGGGAAACAAAAATCCGAAAGCAAAATGCATCATCGGGATCGGGCCAGCCCCATAGAAACAAGTTGTACAAGATAGCCACAAGTAATGGCAATTCTTTTTCAGCATAGCAAATGCTTATGTATTTTTTGAAAATAGAAGGAATAAAGTGAAATCCTTTTGTTTTTATCTTGTTTCTAGTCTGAACGATGAATTAACTTTGTCATTTCAAAGCTAAACAAGTACTTCAAATGTTAGTATTGTAATGAACAAGAGACGCCCTCTTCAAGAAAACCGTAAATATAAGAGGGCCCTCTCTTATAAAATCCCTCACGTTAAAGGGTTGGTTCCGGAAGAATCTATTCCCGGAATAAAAAATGTCATCGGAGAAAAATACACCCGAAGCCGCATATGAAAAGGACACAAAAAGTAAACTTGTGCAAATACTTATCAAAGCCCTCACGGAAAAGGGTTGATGCCCGGAGCCAAAAATGCTTTCGGGGAGAATACACCCAAAAGTTTCATATAGTAAGACGCAAAAAAGTCTGCACAAAATTCTTAAAAAAGATTCAAAGATTAAAGGCATGCATATTCTAATGATGAGAAGGCTCAGATAAATACTTGAATAAAAGATGTTCTTATTTACAAAAACATGACAAAATGGCATAGATACAAGAACTGAAAAAGAAAAGAAAAGCTAAACTGTAGTGTCTCCGGAACCAGGAAGAAGAAAAGTGTCCGCGCCCCTGAAAGAAGTAGACGGACCCACCAATGTCTCAACATTTTTATCAGTTTGGCCTTTGGAATCATCATCTTCCGATTCTTCTTCAGCTCCCGAAAACTCAGAACCAGAACTAGAAGGGCTAGGTACATCAAACCTCGATGGGAGTCCACTTTTAGCAACTAACTCAAGCTCACATGCCTTAGCAATTTCGGCATCAAAATCAATGACACCGTCTTTGGCCTCTTTTTCTCCTCATGATGTACATGGCATAAGATTTTTCAATAACGAGGGAAGCCCCTCGGTGCTTGAGTTCTTCTTTGAGTTGGGTTGCCTCGGCAGAAAGGTTTTCCCAGGCAGACCTAGCAGATTTGAGGCTGACATCAAGGTCGCGGACAGTTGAACTAAAGAGACTATTATGCCTGATAGTTTTCTTGTACTTATCTTCTAGCTGGGCGTGTTTCGCCCCCACAACAACAAGCTCTTTTATTTTGGAGTTCAAGGCTGCCTCTAAGTTAATCACTCTTTTAGCGGAGGCAGCCTAATGATCGATTGCAATAAGAACGGCACTATGGACTTCAACCCATTTGGCCCTGACTTTGTCAAATCTAACCTCCAATGGACCAATTTCTTGGCTAAGGGTTACCATGTCTTGATCACTTTGCCGCAAACGAAGTTCCAATACAACAACCTTAACAGCTTTGGCTTCCAGTTCTAAAAGGTGAGCGACATGTTCCTCCTGCTCTGCCAAAAGCTGATCCCGTGCGAAGGTAATCTCTTCCTTTTCACAAATCAACCTCTGAAGGACCTCGAAAGCAAGAAAGTTGGCCTACAAATTAAGAAGGGTAAAAGTCAAGATATGCTTACACCCAAAAATTGAAGAAGTAATAAAGGAAGAAAGGAACGTACCGCTGCGGCATTGTGCATGGCGTTATTCAACAAACACTCTCCCGAGAGTGCCTAAATCTTTTCCCTGTCTTTATATTAAGACAAAGGCTTTAGATAATTAGCAAGCTTCACTGGTCGGGATAGCAAGTTGCATCTGGTAGAGACCGAAAGAGTAACGTTCCTCCTCCTTTGTGGATCTTCAGAAAGGGCAGCATAATTTTACCCCAAATTCCCATGAACTAGGGACTATGGAACAGTAACACCCTCTTCATGATCAGGTGCGTCCGGGGGAGGTGATGTAGCAATTGCTGGTGGAAGAGTGGATAAAGATGGAAGTGATGTAGAAGTTACTGGTATTGGTGAAGATAGAGATGAAGCTGATGCAGTTGAAGAGTGAGAAGAAGTTGCATCAAATGCAGTGCTGTTGTTGGATGCTCGCCAACCAAAGACGGCAAGGAATCGGTACTCAGTCCTGCAGTACCGGGCAAAATAATTGGGGCCCGAAAATGGGAGTTGACATTATCTACCAAATCAAACTCTCCCCAAAGTGTGGTGTAACTCTCTCAACAGGTCGAGCATCCTGTTGAGATGATGAGGATCATTGTCTTCTATGTAAAGCAGCTCCCTTATCACTATCATCTTCATCATCGTCAATCGTCACAGTGTCTATGACCGGCCCATAAGGAGGGCCAATCACCATCTCTAGCGGAGATGACTCAAGGGCATCGGTCCTCGCTATCTTATTCTTTTTGCCGGATGCAGAGGAGCATCTTCTCTTTGGTTGTTTGTCTTCCAGTCGGGGACTCCGTAAAGAAATATTTATTCTCGAAGCAGGCCCGATGCCACATGTTCGAGTAAGCGCCTCCTGAAGCAGCCTCGCTGCATCGGTAAGATTAGCCAAGACATCCTCCTTGGTAATGACAATAGAGCCTGCAGGTAGACCTAGTTTCATAGACAGGATAGAAGAGATCAATCAAGTTCTTTACATGAAAAATTGAAACATGGTGAGTTTGAGTTACCATTATTCTTGTCGTTCCACCCGTATTTAGGGACTAGTTCTTTCCACAAGTAAGTCTCGGGCGTCGTAACGTCTGAGATCTTTTGCACCCACCGGTCCAAACCTTCAATCACTGGTGGGATCCATCGAGTTGCTGAAATAAACGAAGGATGGAGGATCAATACGGCTATAGAAAAATATTTAATAAAAAGAAATTCTAAGCAAAGGGCTTATGAGTGTGGTTCCAAGCGGCCGAAAAAGATGAGGTTGTTGCCGGAATGATGTCGTTGGTGTCGACTGCAACGAACCATTTCATCCACCCACGGTCGTTGTCATCATCCATACTGAATATCACAGCATGGCGTCCATGCTTCCCGCGAAAGATTTTGGGAGAATAAAGATTCATCATATGAGCTAAGGTTAGCTCATCTCCAGTTTCCTGGCACAAATGCCGAAGGAAAGCAACCGTCCTCCACATAGAAGGACTTACTTGTGCCAAACACACTTGGTAGCGGAGGCAAAACTCCGCAATCACGGAATCAAGCACCCCGCTCAAAGAAAATGCACCCAAAGTAAAGGTATACATGTAAACATATGTAAAACCCTCCTTGGGAAGGGTGACTCGCTCCGACATATTGGGAGCGATAATTTCTAAGTCATGAAAATGACAATCTTCCTTCATAGCAGGAATGCTCGAAGGACGTATAAAAGAAGGATACCTGCTAACGGGCCATGTACGATAATTAGCAGTAGGGAATTTCTCTTCAAAGTCTTTTGTGGTAATAAGACTTTTAGGGATGATGGATCCCACTATTGGAGGAGCAAAGCCCTCGACTTTGTTCTTGCTTTTTGAATAACCGATACATTTTGAAGAAGAAGCCATTGAATACGAAGAAGGAAAAAGATTATATTTGAAGAGAATTAAGAAAGGATGGTGAACAAAGATGCAAATCAAAAGCTGTCACGACCCAAAACTAACCCCAGTCGTGATGGCGCCTATCGTGGAACTAGGAAAGCCGACTCATTTCCAAAACAAACCGATATTTTAATTTTAAAGAAAATTTTAAGGTTATTTAACATAAACCTTCATTTAAAGAGTTCAAATCAAAGAAAAACAGAAGTGCGGCAAGAAAAGCCTGACATCGGGGTGTCACTAGTCATGAGCATATACTACAATCTGTCTAGCAATA
>AWOL01S0046468.1:13811-36393 GCA_000715115.1 Nicotiana otophora | reverse complement strand
CACTTCTTGATTAGTTCCTTTTTCTTCTCAATAGTGGTATTAGCACCTTGTTGTACTCATTCCATAGGGGGAGAAAGACTAAGAAATATTTTGTCATACTTTTTATTGCTATAATAAAATTACAAAGCATTGCTTTGAATATTGTTTTACAATATTTTTCTCTTTAAATTTGAATTAAAAAATTAGGTCACAATTCTATAATAAAATTACAAGGCATTGCCTTAGATGTTTTTTAACATCTTTTTGTCTTAAGCTCTATTTAATTAAAATAATAATATTGTATTGTCGTTGGGCCCACTTAGCCCGTTTGGACCGCGGACCCGACCCGTTTAGCCCGGGACCATGAGTTAGTGGGTCTGGTCTCGGACCGGTTCCTACAAAAAGTAAGTTTAGCCCATTTATTTAGAGATCGAGACCGGCCCGTGTGGGGGCCAGACAGGCCCACTTGCCGCCTTACGCTCAAGTAAGGATAATGTAGATGTGTATTAACCTTTATGTTANACACCAATGACGATTTCATCCTAATCTTCCATAGACTGAAACTAGAACCCCCATCAAATTTCTCTACTTCATACTTCGTTGAAGATGATGAAGACATCGTAACACTAGAATATATGTTGAAACCCGAATCTTGCTCTGATATCAATTATTGTGGAAGATCGTGGGTTAACTAGCACACAATCACACACAAAGTAAATAGAGAAGAAAAATCAACACAAGGATTTAACGAGGTTCAGCTAAGCCTAATCCTCGAGGCAGAAGCAGAGAGAATTTTTCACTATGAATAAGAAGAAAAACATAATACGATATATAGAATCCCCAACAACAACTCCTATATATAGATCCCAAATACTCCCAAACCTATAAAAGAAAAGTTTCTCAATTTAACAAGCACAATAGGTTTTCTTTTCTCAAATCTATTAGGATAATGAGTTTTCCCAAACCTATAGGGGTTATGATTTCCTAAAAATACAAGAAAATAATTCAAGCCGCAAAATAACAAATCTTTCCCTCGGCTTGAATTCTCTTCATCAATTGGAACAATGTCTATACCTTGCCCTCAGCCCTAGCAAGGGCTATACCCATTGCCGCACACATCAACAAGGTCTAGGAAACGCCTAAACTTGTTAAGAGACTCAATTACTTCAGCTATAGCACTAATCTGTCAATTTGGTTCTGTACTCGGAATAGCTTCTGCATAGCTATAATACTCAAACACATCAAAAGTCTCTACAACTGTCAAAGCAAATCCCACAAGATTCATATATTCAAGAAGATTCCCATCAACTACGTTTGCAAACCTTTGCTGTCAGTTGATCTCTCTCTTCTCTCTGCCTGTTGCAGTGCTATATGGTTTATGTTTCACATGTGTATTGATGTTATCATCTCGATCAATATTTTGTACCTCTTCCATTTTCTCTACTTTAGAACTACTGGCTGAGCTAGTGGAGATTCGATATCCAACTCTATGTCGTCACTGACACCACGATCCGTTTCTGCTATTGCCTTCTCCCTCTGACTGTCCAGTGAGGCAGATTCATTGAATGTCACAATCTACTAATAATTAGCCCTGGAGTCTTGTGATCTGTGCACCACAACCTATAACCTTTAACTCCAGTTGCATACCCTATAAATATGTACTTTTTTGTCCTCGACTCAAGTTTTCCATCCCTCACATGAGCATAAACAGGACCACCAAATATCCTTAAATTTGAATAATCAGCAGGCGAACCGGACCATACTTCAAAATGAGTGTTGAACTCAATAGTTGTAGATGGAGATCTGTTGACCAATAACAAGTTGTATTGATTGCTTCAGCCTAAAAATCCTTGCTAACACATGAATGTGAAATCATGCATCGTGCCATATCACAAAGCGTTCTGTTCATAAGTTCTGTAACACCATTCTATTATGGTGTTCCAACACAAGTGCAGTGTCTCATGACTATGCCCTCTCCGCTGCAGAAATTATCGAACTCAGAATCTCAAAATTTCAACTCTTTGTTAGTTCGAAGACGCTTAACTTTTCTTTCTGCCCGCCTCTCAACCATCGTCTTCCATTTAACAAATGTCGTAAATGCCTCTTCTTTTGTTTTCAGAAAATACATCACACCATCCTTGAGTAATCAACTATTAAAAATCTTAAAATACCTGGCACCACTCTTGAAGGGAACTCTATTTGGACCCCACAAGTCTGACTGTAAATAATCTAACTTGTCTCTAGTCTTATGCTCGGCCTTCTTGCTGAACTTTACCCTTGTCTGTTTACCAAACAAACAATGCTCACAAAAATTCAAAACTTGATTTTTGTACCCATTTAGAAAATTCTGTTTACTCAACAAAGACAATCCCTTATCACTCATATGACCAAGTCGCAAGTGCCATAACTGATTCTGATTCAAATCACTTTTCTCAGAAGCTACAACAACTTCCCCTTCAACTACACTGGCTTGAAGATGATACAATTTAGAATGCAGTTTACCCTTCATAAGTACCATGAAGCCTTTACACACTTTAAGTATTCTATTCTCGGAGTGAAACTTAAACCCTTGATCATCCAAAGTCGAAAGAGAAATCAAATTTCTCTTTATCTGAGGAACATGACAACACTCAATGTTTCTGATAATTCCATCGAACATTCTCAATTTGATGTTACCAATCCCCTCTACTAGTAGTGGATTATCATCTCCTATGTAGACAGTCCCCCTCATTTGCTTGTAAGTTGCAAACCAATTCTTGTGTGGACACATGTGGAAAGTAGCACCAGAATCAAGAACCCAAGAATTCTGCCATGACTAGAACTCACAGCACAAACTTCCCCTACCTAGTCACTATCATTAGAATTATTCCAGTGTTAACAATATTTGCCGAATTATCTACTTTCTTCTTCCCTCCTTTCTCTTTAAGCTTAGGACAATCTCTCTTGTAGTGACCTTGCTCCCCGTACTCATAAGTGCTTCCTTGCTCTAGAATTTAGTCTGGCGGTTGACTTCTTTCTGTTAAAATTTTTTGTTGTGTTCTTCCTCTACTCACAGGACCCTCGCCCTCAATTATGCTGTTTGAAAAGCTCTTTTTTTAACTCTTTAGATTTTAGTGCATTACTAACATCTTCCAGTAAAATATTTTCTTTCTCATATAGCAGCGTATCAGCAAAAGTATCATAAGACGGTGGTAAAGAACATAACACAATCAAAGCCTGATCCTCACTCTTAATTTTGAAATCCACGTTTTGGAGGTCCATTATAATTAGATTAAACTCATCAAGGTGAGTTTTAACATGTGTACCTTCATTCATATGGAGATTGTATAACCTCTTTTTCAGGTAGAGGCAGCTTGTCAGCGATTTCTTAGAATACAGATCTTCCAACTTCTTCCATGCCGTTGCTGCTAAGGGTGTTCAATGTTCATAAAAATCTGAAAAATCAAAAACCAAACCAAACCAACCAAAAATACCGATAATTTTTAGGTTTGGTTTGGCTTTGGTTTTAGATTTTAAAAATCGATCAAATTTGGTTTGGTTTTGGTTTTAATCAAAAAATAACCAAAACAAATCGAACCAAATCGACTATAGAAGTAACTATTTAAATTTATTATTACACTTGTATATATGTATATTTTTATATAAAGTTTCTAAAATTTTATGGTACATATTATTCGTTTGTATTTTTAGTCCAGTTCTTTGCTATTATAATATTTTAATTCTTTGCCTTTACATTCTAGTTTGATTGGTAATTTTCTTTTGCTAAATACAAGAATTTATTTCATGTTAAAAATAATCGATTTTTAATTGAGTACTTAAATTATTCATCACTATTTGATTCAATTATCATCAATATATCTTGCTAAATGATAGATTTCTCAAAGAGCAATTGGTTTGATAGTGTTATGTCGAAAATATAGTCGTCGGAATATGTGTTTGGTAGTGTATGTTTCATATTTAAGAAAAAACCCGATAAATAATTTAAAAAAATGAAAGACTGAAAAAAATCAAATCGATAAAAAACTGACTTAATTGGTTTGGTTTGGTTCAAATATGTGAAGCACCGACTTACTTGGTTTGGTTTCTTTTTAGGAAAAAATCGATCCAAACTGAACCATGAACACCCCTAGTTGCTGCAAAAGTTTCTTCTGCAATTTTCCGAAGAACGCTATCTGTAATGCTCATGAAGATCACACTCAAAGCCCTCTCCTTCAGGTTTGCATTCTCTGTCTCTTTTATCTCTTCAGGAAAATCCTCATCAATTGCCTTCCATAACCCTTGTAACACCAGAGATGATTTCATCCTAATCTTTCATATACTGAAACTAGAACCCCTGTCAAATTTCTCTACTTCGTACTTTGTTGAAGACGATGAAGACATTTTAACCCTAGATTATATGTAGAAACCCAAACCTTGCTCTGATACCAATTATTGCACAAGATCGTGGGTTAACTAGCACACAATCACACATAAAGCAAATAGAGATAAAAAGTCAACACAAGGATTTAACTTCGGCTAAGCCTAATCCTCGGGGCAGAAGCACAGAGTATTTTTCACTATGAATGAGAAAAAAAACACAATAAAATCTATAGAATCTCCAACTACAACCCCTATATATAGATCCCAAGTAGGCTCATACCTATAAGAGAAAGGTTTTCCAATTTAACAAGGACAATAGGTTTTCCTTTTCAAAATTTATTAGGACAATGGGTTTTTTTCAAACCTATAGGGATTATGGATTTCCTAAGGGGTCGTTTGTTGATACCCAATTTTTTCCTCATACTTTTACAATATATATACATACTTTTAAAATAGTATATATGCATCATCATTTAGCTTATAAACCTATACGAGCAATTTTTTATAATTTTCTATAATTTCTAAAGGCTTTAAATCAATTTGTTTTTGCATTTTTATTATATAAATATCCAATAATTATCCTTCAACTTATTTTTATGATGATTAAATTATCTAAACTTATTGTTTACACTAACATGTATGTTTTAAATATTTTTTATTGCATTTTTTATAATTACATTTGCATTTTAGGTCTAATTGCACATGTTTTGCAATAATAGCTCACATTCATGTATAATTATATTATTTATGCAAAAAATAATTTTTTATATTTTTATAATGTTAAGTTATTATTTATAATTATTTTAGTATACAAATAATATTTTTTTATTCATTAATTACTTTTATAAATTATGTTTGCTAAAATATTGGGTATTTAAAAACTAGCCCCACTTTTAAACCTATGTTCGGACCAAATAATGGCCCAAAACACCTAATACACTAGCCCAATAACCCCATCCCAAAACTAATAACCACATTAACCTAGAATCGATCGCAACCCATCTAAATAAACCTGACCCAACCACCTTTTAGTCATGGCCGTTGATCTCAGCTTTCAATCATGGCCGTTGATCTCATAGATCAACGGCCCATATCTAATCCCTCCCTTTAACTACCCAAACGCCTAACCCTAAACTCATTCTCCCCTCATCTGCCACCCTGATATTCTCTCAATCCCTTCTCCCTCTCTCAAGAAACCTAGCCGTCGCCCCCTAAATCTTCTCCTAATCCCACCTAATATAGGATTCCATGGCTATTACTTACGATACTCGGCCCCCTTCTGGTACTGGCTACTCTCCTATAGTGCTTGCCTAAACATGGCAAGCAGATCTTATCAAAATAGGTTTAAATCTCGGATTTTTTAATGTTATTCCGTCTATGTTCATCCTATGCTACTGTGAGTCCAAATATTTGTTTATATTTTGTTGATTCTTACTTACCCTAAAACTAGGATTTACATAATCGAACCAAAGTTGGTTCGATTCTCTGATTTCTAGTATTATTTGTGTCTATATTCGTCCTATGCAACTGTTTCTGTGTATATTACTTTGATATTGGTTGTTTTTTACTAAAAGCTAGGGTTTACCTGCTTCTTCTCCCACTCCGATTTTAATTTAATTTATGTGTTCTTCTTTTCTTTTTATGTTCTGATTGATTGTATTTCCTTATTTATGTGCTTATTTTACTGCTATAAAATCCCATTCCCCTTCCCCTTTTGAGACAAAACTTCAATCACTATTTTTCCACTAGAACTGAAGCTTTACTCTGTGCTCGTTGAGTATCTTGTTCTGTTTTGGGCTCTTGGCTGGCTGAAAGCTAAGGCCAACGGATTTCTATTTTTTCGACCTCTCTTGGGTGTGAGCACTGCCCTGGGTTCTTGAAACCCTTGGGAACTTGACCCATTTGAGACTCTAGGTCCTATTTGTTGTTCTTTCTTGTTTATTGAACAATCACTGGTTAGTTTCCAAACCTTCGCAATATTTATTCCATTATGTTAGCATGTTTTCTGAAACAGCATGACTTCATGTATTCCCTTGACTCTTTTTCTGTCTAATTCTGCCTATAATTACTAGCATAATAATGTCTTTGCACCTAGCTTAGTCAATTTGGACAGATTGAAGCATGTTTAGCTTGGTGATTGCTGATAATCTGAATGTTCTGCCTTGATTATATGGCTTAATCCATGCGTTCTACCTAATTCTGAATCTCTAGTGATAAGTTTTTGTCATTAATATACCTTAGTTTGTTTAAGACCTTCATTCTAAATGTATAGTGTGCTCCTACGAATATGACTATCACTCTATGTGTTCTTGCCATATCCAATTATGTACCTCTAATAATCTATTTTCCTTTCTTCCTTGACTGATGCCCTCTATGGTACCTGATCATGTTTGTACTATACTGTTTAATCTTGAGTTTGGTATAATCTGATCCTTTAAGTTCTAAACTGGTTGTATTAATTGGTTTTACTAGTCTAATGTCCTTGCCTGTTAACTTTGCAAGCCCAGGCTCCTTGTTTCTTATCATATGTAACTCTGCCCCAATGTATTAGTTTGCTTCTCGAGTTCATGTTCATTATGTGATTATCTTAACGTGTCTGCAAATGCTTTTCCAAACCTATTACTTTATTACTATTTCTTTGATTGTTTCTTGTTATGAGTCTAATTCTAGGTCGGCTGAAAGCCAAGGCCCTCCTAACTCTTCTCTATTAACCTCCCTAGTGTGAGCACTACCCTGAGTTCTCGAAACCCTTGGGAACTCTGACACACTAGGGTCTAAGGTTCTGTGGCCACTTTGTCCTAATTGCTCAATTCTACTTCTCTTTTCACCTACTGAATGAACAAATTGGTTTGTGTAAATGGTTGTTGATTAGCTGTGATTACTGGGTTTTGGCTATTTTCTGTAAATGAAGATTGTTTTCTGGGTTTGATTAGCTATGACTTTTGGGCTGTGGTGAAACCTGTATGGATACGAAATTTGAAGGCCTGGCCAGGCTGGGTATACTTTAGGCCTGTCTTAGGCCCACTATAGTGATTTTGTAACTTTATAATTTGATTCATTCATTGGGCCTGTAATAATGCTGTAATAACAATTGGAGTGTTAGTAAAATTGAGAAAATGAGTTTATTCTAATATTCGCATGAACGAGTAGAAATCCTGCCTATAGGTGTTTAATTTACTCAACATGTTCTGCTCCTATGTGTTGTTAGATAACCTGCCTATAGGACCTGAGTGTTTAATTTGTTTAACATATTCTGCTCCTATGTGTTTTATTAGATACCGTGTCTATAGGAAATAAAGTGCCAATGACCAATCTTTCAATTTACATAACTGTAGCATATTCATTAGATACTATGACTATAGGGCTATGTTAGCTTATGTTCTACAAAATCTGCATTTAGAAATCATGCCTATAGGAGCTAAGTATAAAAAAAATCAATTTTAATCGTTAATCGTTAGAAATCTCGCCTACAGGGTAATACCAGTAACATTTAAGTGTTAATATTGAACTTTCAACACCGTTTTATTGCCACTATTAGAAAGCATGCCTATAGGATCAAACTGAGTAATTCTGATTATCTTCAATAGTTATCACTGCAAACTACTGCCTAAATCACCTAGATATCATGCCTATAGGTTTAATCGCCTATAATTTGTAATCAGCAGGCAGACTGTGTAGTCACTTAGAAATTGTATCTAAAATGACATCTTGCTCTAAAACTGCCTGCACGTTTGAATCCCAAGGTTACATAGAAACCATGTCTATAGGGCTTAATGTCTTTAACTTGTCTCAATGCTGAAACTGTCAAATGCCTAATTTGTTTGCGTGCATTTGTTGTCTAAAGTGTGGAGGCTGACTTGAGCCCTTATTTGCTTTTACATGAAGTCCAACTTGTTTTATATGTCGCCTAGTTTTTCTCATTTTGAGCAACCTAAGTTAGGTCTAGAACCACCCAAAATAAAGGTCCAAATGCCTCCTGGACCATAGGCATGGGACATGTAGTGCACACATAAGGTACGACTTAGAATCAATTAGTGCGCCTTAGGTAACAACTTAAACATAGTAATCGGGTAGCAGGAGATGATAGTCTGTGCCCGCTGAATAATACGAGTAACACTCCATCTCGAGAGAGTTACGAAGTATTATTTATATTGAACGGGGTGATCCTTTAGGCTAAAATACTTACCCCCCCCCCCCTTGTCTTAAAATCAATTATTTTGTCTATTAGTAGATTTCTGATAATAATTGCCCAACTTCTTGTCCTTTCTCTTTATTTTGGACTAATTCATATAATTTGAGTTCGGCCGGGACCCACAGTTGTGGACCTCGAAAAATACCTAACACCTTCTCCTTAAGGTAATTTGAGCCCTTACCCGATCTTTGGTGATGCAAACTGGTTAAACCAGAGTTACTTGCAAATAGGTGCCCTAACGCACCTCAAACCAGTTAGGTGGCGACTCTCTCTTTTAACCCCTTCCTTTAAAAGAGTTGTCACGTGTCAAAACCTGATTTCATGAGAAAGAGCGGCGCGACAGCATGGTGACTCTGCTGGGGAAATCATTTAGGCTCTTATCATATCGAACTTGGTCTATATGAATTAGTCTTCTCTGATAAGCGTGTCTTTGTTATTTTGCTGTTACATGAATATCCCGCTCCTGTTTCCCTTTTATTGCTATATGCACACCCTTTCCCCTATTTTCCTCTATTTTGAATTTGTATTAATCTTTGCTTAATTTGGTTACAATGTGCGTTTTCCTTTAGTTTCTAGTCATGTTCACTTGCTCCAAATCATTTTTAAATTTGCTACATCATGTATCTCCCTACCCCTACCCCCTTGCTTACTTTATTGCAATTCTTTCACATTGCGCGAACTAACTTCTTCCTTGTTTTTTTTCTTTTTATATCTTTACGTTTCATTTAATACTGCATTTATTGTCTTCATCATGCAAAACTTTTGACAACGTGTTGTTTTATTTTTACATAAAGCATACTCCACATCATATTCCACTCGTACGTAATTAATACCATAGTGGCACTTGATGAGTATCCGTGCTCTTCCTAAATAACCCTTTTTAATTTGGAAAAGGCTTATTTGCGGTAAAAAACTAGTCGATCAGCGGTGCGATCGATGGTTCCGTGCCTTCCCCTCTCAAGTTGTCCACTTGAAGGTACCAGTCTAGACTCTTCTAGAAACCCCCACTCTAATATTAACTATGCATGCATCATGTCTAAACCTAGTATGGGTTAGAACGCTGTCCGCGTAATAACTTTCTAAGGCAAGCCTTGTCCAAAGCCCGTCGGGATTCCCTTAAATCCCAAGGGGTACAATCATGATATGTGCATTATTTGGAGAAAACGTGCCGATATGCTAATCATTAATGTGTAAATAGTCGAATCCGGAGGGGAAAAAAGGCTAACTTTATTTGTTTTGCAGAAATGAGGCACGAAGTCCCCAAGTTCGGCATGGTTCGAAGTATCCCACATTTGTTGCTAGATTGGTGGGAAAATCTCTCGCCAAATGAAAAAAACCATGTGAAAAGAGTTCTCGGGAATTTACCTTCTTTGTTAGATATTCAGCTGAACAATGTGTTAATTGAGGCTGCCACCATGTTCTGGGATGAGAAGAGGATCGTCTTCCGTTTTGATGATATAGAAATGACTCATCTTCTAGAGGAAATAGGAGGCTTCGATGGGCTCCCATGGGATAGCCCTGGCTTGTTGGTACCGAAAAATTGTACTTCTCGAGGTTTCCTAAAAACGATGGGTTTCAAGATAAATGATGAGTTAGTCTGTCTGAAGAAATCTTGCATACCATTCGACTTCCTTTACGAGCGTTATGGTCACAACAAGTCATATCGTCTTTACCATGATGAATTTGCCATCACTTCTTTGGGTTGGACTCACCGCCGAGTTTTTGTATTCATTGTCTGGTTTCTAGGGATGCTGATATGCACGATACAAGGGGAAAGGATCCTCACTCGTCTACCTATGGTCACTAAGACCCTAGTGGAAGGAATTGAGGGTCAAACTTACACTATTGTCCCAATGATCGTGGCTGAGATGTACCGAGCTTTATACCGTTGCAAAAAAGGATATAGGCATTTTGAGGGTTGCAATTTGTTGCTACAAATATGGTTGTTGGAATACTTTCAGAACGGACAATACCGTCAAGAATTTCCACGACGACCATGGAATGACCACATAGCTTATCACCATCTGAAGAGAATGACTTTTATCCCAGACAAGTTTGCACATCCGGGAAATGCTATGAGTTGGGTACATTTATTTAGCAATTTGACTCATGACAAGGTACATTGGATGTTCGAGTGGTTCCCTAGCAGTGAATTCATCATAATGTCGAGAGATGTTCCTCATCTAGTGCTAATCGAATTAAGAGGAATCTATCCTTATGCTCCTATCAGAGTCATGAGGCAAGCTGGAGAAAACAAGTTATACCACGAGTTTCCAAAATGGTTCATTACAAAGCAGGCTTCCAAGGGAATGCAATTCCATTCAAGTTCGAGGCACATCACATGTGGAATCAAATGATAGTTGTGGAGAAAGATACCATCGAGCCAGAAGGGTATCATGCCGACCATGCGTACTTCTACCCATCCTGTTTGGTCGATGACATAGCAGGAGAGGTCAAGCCAAGGGTTGATTTGAGAAATAGGGTCATAGACGACGCTGCTGAAGCACAAATCAAATACAGGAGGTTGCACAAAAGGGTCTTTGAATCTGAGGCCAGGCATCTGGAACAACATAAGGTGGACATGGAAGCAATCAATGAATAGAGAGGAATCACTACTAAATCAACAGAAAGGTTGGAGTATTTGGAGCAGGGTTTGATGGAACTTGAAGGAAAGATAAGGAAAAGGGTCTCGGATTGTCAGAACGCAGAGGGAAATTAAGGAAGGCATCTAGCAATTGGACATGCGCGACCTGGGGAATCTGATTGACGGGGCTAAGAAGGCCAAGCTTGGAGAAGGTCCCTCTGGGACCAAGTAGATTAGGAATAATGTTTTCTAGATTCGTTTTAGAATTTTATTGTAATAAGGCAAATGCCACTAGTGACTCTTTATAATTATTATCGTTTTAGTAGAGATTTGGTCTATTTATTATATTAATAAAATGACGCAGTTATCGGCATTGAGTTTTCTCCATAGCTATATGTCACTAAGCCTACCTCAGGCACAGTGAGGTCCCCAAATTAGGACGCGAATTTATAATTCCGCAATACGTGTTTAAATATCATAAATATCCTTTTAATACTCCTTACTAACTTGTTTACCTTTTGTTTTTCTTCTTTTCTTTGTTTATTCCCATCCCCTAAGGTTGGTTCGTGCATACGGTCATCATCATCATATCATACCAGATTTAGAGGCCCTCCTCCTCCTCCTCCTCCTCCTCCAAGTGATCCCAAGAACAAAGAAAAAGCTAGGATGGACGATATGAGTAGTATCAGGAAAGATAACGCTACACATGCCGAGAATGTCGAAACTTCAGATGGTCGAAGTACTCTGGCACAGAATGACTTGGTTTTACGGTTAGAGCAAAAGATACTGGAGTTACAAGGAGAACTTGAGCAGGTATGTAACTTGGCAAACCTTTCCCTTACCCTGAATGTTCCCGACATCAACCAACAAAACGCCCAAAACCCAACACCTCCTCAAAATACACAAAACCAGCACCCGCAAGATCCTCTCGTACCTCATCAATATGCCACACCTCCCAAAAATCCTAATCCTCTACCAGTACCAACTCCTCCATATCATCATCATCATCCAACTCAGTACCCACGAACTACCACCTACCACACTCTTCAAAATGCACCATAACCTACTCCTGATCCCCATAACTCAGCCAATGATCACCACTACACCCAAATCCCTGGAGTCCGCCAAAGTAACCCCATATATGTAGAAACCTTACCCCACATTTCACAACAAACCCAGTATGCACCAGAATCCGCCGAGAAAGACCTTCTCATTAAGAACATGGCGGAGGAACTTAAGAATATTCCAAGTCGAGTCCAAGGTGTCGAAGGTGGTAAAGGCATCGAAGGTTTGAACTATGAGAATTTATGTATTCAACATGATGTAGAACTGCCAGAGGGTTACAAACTTCCTAAGTTCGAAATATTCGACGGGACAGGTGATCCAAAGGTACATCTAAGGACGTATTGCGACAAGCTTGAAGGGATTGGTAAAGATGAAAGAATCCGCATGAAGTTGTTCATGAGGAGCTTCACTGGAGACGCCCTATCCTGGTACATCATTCAAAATCCAAAGAAGTGGATTAATTGGGTAAGCATGGTGTCAACTTTTATGGATCAGTTCAGATTCAACACAGAGAATACACCATACGTCTTCTATATCCAGAATTTTAAGAAAAAGCAGACAGAAACTTTCTGCGAGTATGCTACTCGGTGGAGATCAGAGGCTGCAAAAGTAAGGCCAACATTGGAAGAAGAACAAATGAACAAATTCTTTGCCCGGACCCAGGATCCGCAATATTATGAGAGGTTGATGGTTATTGAAAATAAATAATTCTCTGACATCATCAAATTGGGAGAAAGAATAGAAGATGAAATCAAAAGTGGGATGGTAACAAATTTTGAGGCACTCCAGGCTACGAACAAAGCCTTGCAGACGGGGGGTATATCTAAAAAGAAGGAAATAGGGACTGTGATGGTAGCCCAAAGTCTGAAGTCACCTCTCACATACCAAACACCTCCACCCATATATCAGCCTTCACATCCTAGATATCAACAACCCGCTACCACCTATCATACTTATAACACTCAGCCAGCAAATTACCACTCACCTCCAGCCTGCCAAAACTACTAATACCCCAGGCCAAATTTTGACCGTAGGCCGCCCAGACAATACACTCCTATTGCCGAACCTATTGACCAATTGTATGAGAGATTGAAAGCTGTCAGTTATGTCACTCCCATTCCCGCTGTCTCCATGGAAAATTCCTCTCAATGGGTCAATCCGAATAAGACACGTGTCTACCATTCGGGCATAAAGGGTCACACTATTGATGAATGCCGCACTCTGAAGCATAAGATCCAGACGCTGATTGATACCAAAGTTATATATGCAAAGGAGACTGCACCTAATGTCCACAGCAATCCCCTCCCGGATCACAGGGGCGAGGGGGTAAATATTATAGAAACTGATGAAGAATGGGACCCGAAGGGGTCAATTGGGCTCATTCGAGAAGAGAATGATCCCAAAATGCCTCCAGTCACTCTCACGCCTATTGTGGTACAGATACAGTCACCGATTGAAATTGAGGTAGCTGCTCCGACTCTGTTCCAGGTTGAAGTAACAACGCCCTCAACCACGTCAACTCCGTTCGAAGTAGAAGTGACCACACCATTCACAGTAACGGTAGCACCCACACCATCCTTTAGTTCTAATGCTATGCCCTGGGACTATATTGCAGAAGCGAAAAGGAAAGGAAAGGGGAAAATGGAAGAAACTTGTGCAGCACAAGGTATGACCAGAACCGGTAGGGTTTACACGCCAGAGCATTTAGGGGGAACAAGTAAAGAAGCCGCTTCCAGGCAGCCTATCATTAAAACCATCCCGAATGATATTTGGAGAAAGGTGAAAGCAAGGGAGTATTTTGTGGTTGATCATTTGAACAAAACCCCTGCTCAGATATCCATTCTATCACTACTGCAGAATTCTGAGGCACATAGGAACGCGTTGATGAAAGTGTTGAATGAGGCTTATGTACCCAACAACATTACCAGTAGAGAGATGGCCAACATGGTAGGACAAGTATTGGAAAGCCATAATATCACTTTCCACGAAGATGAATTGCCACCAGAAGGGTTGAGCCATAACAGGGCGGTGCATATCACAGTACAGTGCGAAGATAAATTCATTGCCAGAGTCTTGATAGATGGGGGTTCAAGTCTCAACATCTGCCCGTTGACTACTTTGAAGAGGTTAGGTAAAGGTTTGCATGAGATACGAGTAGGAACTATGAACGTAAAAGCGTTGATGGGTCTCAAAGGGACACAATCAGAGAAACCAACCTCTGCTTACAAATGGGTCCAACTTGGTTTGATGTTGAATTCCAGGTGCTCGACATATCCGCCTCATATAATCTGCTATTGGGATGACCTTGGATACACGCCGCTGGGACTGTGGCATTTACCCTACATCAGGCTGTGAAGTTCGAATGGAATCATCAGGAGGTGATCATTCATGGAGATGGGAGTAACCCTATTTACACCAACCAGACTGTCCCGGTTGTGGAGAATAGAAGGAAGTTAGGGGGAGAGACTTACCATCACATTGAGCGTGTTAACGTGATCGAGAAGGACAAATGGTGGAGTAGTAAAACAGAAAGCATATTGGTATGGACAGGGTATGAACCCGGCAAGGGTCTCGACAAGAATCTCCAAGGGATCACCAAATTTATACAGTTAAAACGTCACGACACGACCTTTGGACTGGGATATCAATACACCTGGCACGAGTATCAGAATTGGTCACCACTATAGTGTGGTCCTTATTACCCTCTTGAGCAGCCGATACCACATTTGAGCCAATCCTTCCATCAGGCTGATATGATATGGGGATCCGAAGAAGATGAAGTGCTAGCTAGTTTAAGGAATCTATTCTTGGAAGATGAAGACATGGACTGCAGTGTAATAGTTGAGGAGGAGGAGGAAGAAGGCCTCGTCATCCAGACAGTAGAGAAAGGAGCTGTTCTCAGGAACTGGACTGCCATACCATCAAAGGCCTGTCGAGTTCCGGGGTAGCCTGGCTGCTAGTGTCATTTATTTTGAAAACAATTCTTATGAGCATTTTAAAAACATTTTCAGTATTTTGTTTTGAAACATTTGTTTGAATCATTAAAATTCGCTTTTGTTTGACATCTTGATAACTATCAATGATTTGTTATTTTATTATTTATTACTATTCTCTACATTTTTCTCTCTACAACATTATTATTTCTTATCATGATGAACCAACAACGGTGACATGTAATGAGACAACGCAACATAAGGATAGTGACTCAAAAGAAATAGAAGAAGAAGATATAATACGTGAGGAAATTGTTAGAGAAGTTGAAGATTTTGAGAACAAGCCTAAGTCCTACCTGGACGAAACTGAGATAGTCAATTTGGGAAATTCTGAAACAGTCAAAGAAACTCGCATAAGCATTCACTTGTCACCATCAGAAAAAGAAGAATACACCTGTTTCCTCAAAGAATATGAGGATATTTTTGCTTGGTCTTATGATGATATGACTGGTTTGAGCACATCTATATTGGCTCATAAGCTACCTACCAATCCAATGTGTCCGCCGGTAAAGCAGAAGCTCAGAAAGTTCAAGCCAGATATGAGTTTGAAAATCAAAGAAGAAGTCACCAAGCAGATCAAAGCTAGGGTTCTCAGAGTGGTTGAATATCCAACTTGATTGGCTAACATCATGCCAGTTCCGAAGAAGGATGGGAAAGTCAGAGTATGCGTCGATTATCGGGACCTAAACAAAGCAAGTCCCAAAGATGATTTCCTGTTACCCAACATACACATACTGATCGACAATTATGCCAAACATGAACTCCAGTCCTTTGTGGATTGCATCGCGGGATATCATCAGATCTGGATGGATGGAGATAGCTTTTATTACACCGTGGGGGGTGTACTGCTATAAAATGATGCCGTTTGGTCTGAAGAATGCTGGGGCCACTTATATGAGGGCCATGACAACTATTTTCCACGATATGATACACAAGGAGATAAAGGTATATGTGGATGATATCATCATCAAATCTAAGAAGAGTACAGATCACATAGAAGAGTTGAGGAAAAGTTTGGATCGGCTTCAGAGGTACAATTTGAAATTGAATCCCACAAAATGTGCCTTCGGGGTCCCCCTAGGAAAGTTGTTAGGATTCATCGTTAGCCGCCGAGGAATTGAGCTAGATCCATCAAAGGTCAAGGCTATCCAGGATTTGCCACCTCCGAAGAATAAGAAAGACGTGATGAGCTTCTTGGAACGTCTTAATTACATCATCCGCTTCATAGCACAATCAGCTGTGATCTTTGAGCCGATTTTCAAAATGTTAAAGAAGGATGCCGCAAACAGTTGGACTGAAGATAGCCAGAAAGCTTTTGACAGAATCAAAGAATATTTGTCCACACCGCCAGTCCTGGTCCCGCCAGAACTTGGTAGACCACTGCTACTCTATCTCTTCATATTAGATGGGGCTTTCGGTTGTGTCTTGAGACAACACAATGAGACGGGAAGGAAATAACAGGCCATATACTATCTGAGTAAGAAGTTCACACCCTACGAAGCACGATATTCTTTGCTGGAACGCACTTGCTGTACTTTGACCTGGATAGCCCGGAAACTGAGGCACTACTTCTGTGCTTATACCACATATCTCATATCAAGGATGGATCCTCTGAAGTACATCTTCCAGAAACCCATGCCTCTAGGGAAGCTTGCAAAATGGCAGATATTGTTGAGTGAATTCGACATCATCTATGTGACGGTGAAGACGGTTAAGGGACAAGCATTAGCGAATCATCTTGCGAAAAATCCTGTAGGAGGAGAATACGAACCACTAAAAACATATTTTCCTGATGAAGAAGTATCATTCGTAGGAAAAGATATCGCCGAAGCCTACGACGGATGGAGAATGTTTTTTGATGGAGCCGTAAACTTCAAAGGAGTGGGTATTGGAGCTGTTTTGGTGTCAGAAATAGGTCAACATTATCCAGTATCCGCGAAACTCAGATTTCCGTGCACCAATAATTTGACAGAATATGAGGCTTGCATATTGGGACTCAATTTAGCCGTTGACATAAATATCCAGGAATTACTGGTAATTAGTGATTCTGATCTTCTAGTGCATCAGGTGCAGGGAGAATGGGCTACAAAGAATACCAAGATATTACCATATCTATATCATGTGCAAGAGATGATGAAGAGGTTCACAAAGATAGAGTTTAGACATATCCCGAGAATCCAGAATGAGTTCCCAGACGCATTGGCCACTTTGTCCTCCATGATACAGCATCCGGACAAGAATTTCATCGACCCCATTCCGGTAAGGATTCATAATCAGCTAGCTTATTGCGCTCATGTTGAAGAATAAGCAGACGGGAATCCATGGTTCCATGATATCAAGGAGTACTTGGCAAAAGGAGAGTACCTGAAGCATGCAAATCATACTAAAAAACGCACGCTCCTAAGATTGTACAACCATTTCTTCCAAAGTGGAGGAATTATGTACAGAAGGACTCAAACCTAAGGTTATTACGGTGTGTTGATGCCAAAGTAGCTTTCAAGCTGCTCGAAGAGATACACTCTGGAACTTGCGGACCACACATTAATGGTTTCATTTTAGCCAAGAAGATACTGAGGGCAGGTTATTTTTGGATGACTATGGAAACAGACTGCATCAGGTATGTCCAGAAATGTCATCAGTGCCAAATACATGCAGATATGATATGGGTGCCGCCAAATGAACTCAATACAACGAGTGCACCTTGGTCTTTTGCCGCTTGGATAATGGACGTCATTGGACCAATCGAGCCCGCCGCTTCGAACGGACACAGGTTCATTTTAGTGGCCATAGACTACTTCACAAAATGGGTTGAAGCCGCATCATACAAAGCTGTAACCAAGAAAGTCATTGCGGATTTTGTAAAAGATCGTATTGTTTGCCGATTTGGGGTGCCGGAATCCATCATCACCGACAATGCCGCCAATCTCAATAGTGACTTAATGAAAGCTATGTGCGAAACCTTCAAAATCAAGCGTAAGAATTCCACAACATACAGGCCTAAAATGAATGGAGCTGTAGAGGTCGCCAATAAGAATATCAAGAAAATATTGAGAAAGATGGTAGACAACCATAAGCAATGGCACGAGAAGTTACCATTTGCCTTATTGGGGTACCGTACCACAATCTGTACATCAATCGGCGTAACTCCCTATTTGTTGGTCTACGGTACCGAAGCTGTCATTCCTGCAGAGGTTGAAATTCCTTCTTTAAGAATCATACAAGAAGCTGAACTCAGTGATGCAGAATGGATAAGAAGTCTCTACGAACAATTAGCTCTCATTGACGGGAAAAGAATGAATGTAGTGTGTCATGGTCAACTCTATCAGAATAGAATATCCAAAGCTTTCAACAAAAGGGTCAAACCTAGACAGTTCGCACCGGGGCAGCTGGTGCTGAAGCGGATCTTCCCACATCAAGATGAAGCCAAAGGGAATTTTTCACCCAATTGGCAAGGGCCCTACATGGTTCATCGAGTACTAACGGGATGAGCACTCATACTCGCAGAAATGGATGGAGAGATTTGGCCAAAGCCTATCAACTCAGATGCAGTCAAAAGATATTATGTTTAGAATGTTCGCATTTCTTCATCTGATGTAATTGAACTACGCTCGACCTGATTCCCATTTAAGAGGGGATACGTAAGCAGCCCTGTGGGTTTGGTCATAATTGAATAAACTATTCATTTTCCCCACAACCAGAAACTGGTGCAGAATTTTGAGGAGCACCCTCAAAATTCCGGAGCAAGCCCAGCCAATGTCATCATATGCAGAACAGTTAGAGAATCATCTAAGCAAATTGGGGCAGAATTTTGAGGAGGACCCTAAAAATTCTAAGGAAGTCGCAATGTCTCTAAAGTGTCACAGTCATTGGTTCATCTAATTTATCCGATATTGCATCGTAATGTATTTTAAATAACTACATTCATCATATGCACACACATTTTCAAAAACTTTATTTTTATGAAGCAGCCAGATGCTATCCGTGGTAACTCAAGCAGGACTTCGATATAGAGCAAAGCAAAGTAGGCAGGCGGAGGCACGAACCAACCTTCCCCCGTAAAACTCACGATTGTCCTTTGGATGCAGGAACATGAAATATTCTCAAATTCAGGCACACCTCTGAATCACTATCTTCATAACGACAAAGATGCCAAGCACAAACACATTTCCAGCTAAGAAATACTCTCTACTACTTATTATCTATTCATTGCATTAGACTAAGCATTGTCTCCATCTTTCATGAGGCTAAGCCTCGCCTCCTTAATTGCATAAGGCTAAGCATTGCCTTCCCATACATGAGACTAAGCACTGCCTCCCTAGTCGCATAAGGCTAAGCTCTGCCTTTCCTTGCGTAACCCCAAATACTATGCTACTTGAAATCTAACACTATTATCCACCTCGGGTCTAAGCTCTGCCCCCGATCTTACACAAGGCTAAGCTCTGTCTTATTTCGCTTCGCATAACCAAACGTCATGTCTTTGCATTTCATGGGCTGAAATACCGCCATTTTTGTCTGAAGGCGTCATCCTCATATCCGGAAGACACCATGCCATGGCCTGAGGATCTCTCAATATCGCACATTATTATTCAAAGGCGTGATAGTTCAGAGGCACTATTTTTATGGCCCGAGAACATCATTTCATGGCATGCGAATCCCCTATCACACAATTCATGGCCCAGGACATCATGGTGTAAGGACACCATCCCATCGTCCAAAGATAGCTTTCATGGTCCAAAGGTAATTTGCATCATCCATATATACTTGCATGCATTGTGTTTTAAGTTTTGCAGGTAACCCAGGAAGTAATTGTTCTCCCAACGGGAGCAATCTTCGCTCCAATTTATGTTCATTAATTGCACCATATGACTACCTAAAATATAGCCAACTACCATCTGTTACCCATTTCCATTTGATAATCGTTCCAAGGAAGAACCTGTCCATTCCTACAATAACTCAATCGGCTTAGTTCACCGCTGGATCCAGAACTACACACAACTTGATTTTCGTAAAACCAGGGATATGTAGGCAACTCAAAAATCGGAGTTCGTCCCCCATTTTCCAAATCACCCCATTCGGTCAAAATCGGTCATCATTTCTTTACCCGACAACTCTTTCATCATTCTCGGGTAAAGAGGGGCAGTTGTTGATACCCAATATTTCCCTCATATTTTTAAAATATATATAAATACTTTCAAAATAGTATATATGCACCATTATTTAGCTTATAAATCCATACAAGCATTTTTCATAATTTTCTATAATTTTTAAAGGCTTTAAATCAATTTATTTCTGTATTTTTATTATATAAATATCCAATAATTATCCTTTAAATTATTTTTATGATGATTTAATCATCTAAACTTATCATTTATACCAACATTTATGTTTTAAATATTTTTTATTGTATTTTTTATAATTACATTTGCATTTTAGGACTAATTGCACATGTTTTACAAAAATAGCCCACATTAATGTATAATTATATTATTTATGAAAAAAATAACTTTTTATATTTTTATAATGTTAAGTTATTATTTTTAATCATTTTAGTATACAAATAATATTTTTATTATTCATTAATTACTTTCATAAATTATTTTACCTAAAATGTTGGGTATTTAAAAACTAGCCCAACATTTAAACCTATTTTCGGACCAAATAATGGCCCAAAGAACCTAATACACTAGCCCAATAACCCCAGCCCAAAACCAATAACCCCATTAACCCAGAACCGATTGCAACTCATCTAAATAAACCCGACCCAACCCCCTTTTAACCCCTTCCTTTAACTACCCAGAGATCAACGACCCATATCTAACCCCTCCCTTTAACTACCCAAACGCCTAACCCTAACCTCACTCTCTCCTCATCTGACACCCTGATATCCTCTCAACCCCTTATCTCTCTCTCAAGAACCCTAGCCGCTGCCCCCTAAATCTTCTCCTAATCCAACCTAATATGGGATTCCATGGCTATTACTTACCATACTCGACCCCCTTCTGATACTGGCTACTCTCCTATAGTGCTTGCCTAAACATGACAAGAAGATCTCATCAAAATCGAACAAAACTCGGTTCAAATTCCGAATTTCTGAATGTTATTCTATCTATGTTCATCCTATGCTACTGTGAGTCCAAATATTTGTTTATATTCCGTTGATTCTTACTTACCCTTAAACTAGGGTTTACAGAATCAAACCAAAATTTGGTATTCTTTATGTCTATATTCGTCATATGCTATTGTTTCTGTGTATATTCCTTTGATATTGGTTTTTATACTAAAAGCTAGGGTTTACCCGCTTCTTCTCCCACTTCGATTTTAATTTAATTTATGTGTTCTTCTTTCCTTTTTGTGTTCTGATTGATTGTATTTCCTTATTTATGTGCTTATTTTACTGATATAAAATCCCATTCCCCTTCCCCCTTTGAGACAGAACTTCAATCACTATTTTTCCATTAAAACTGAAGCTTTACTTTGTGCTCGTTGAGTATCTTGTTCTGTTTTGGGCTCTTGGCCGGCTGAAAGCTAAGGCCACCAGATTTCTATTTTTTCGACCTCTCTTGGGTGTGAGCACTGCCCTGGGTTCTTGAAACCCCTGGGAACTTGACTCATTTGAGACTCTGGTCCTATTTGCTGTTCTTTCTTGTTTATTGAACAATCACTGGTTAGTTTCTAAATCTTCGCAATGTTTATTCCATTATGTTAGCATGTTTTCTGAAACAGCATGACTTCATGTATTCCCTTGACTCTTTTCCTGTCTAAGTCTGCCTATAATTACTAGTCTAATAATGTCTTTGCACCTATCTTAGTCAATTTGGATAGATTGAAGCATGTTTAGCTTTGTGATTGCTGATAATATGAATGTTCTGCCTTAATCCATGTGTTTTGCCTAGTTCTGAATCTCCAGTGATCGGTTTTTGTCATTAATATGCCTTAGTTTGTTTAAGACATTCATTCTAAATGTATAGTCTACCCCTACGAATATGACTGTCACTCTATGTGTTCTTGCCATATCCAATTATGTACCTCTAATAACCTGTTATCCTTTCTTCCTTGACTGATGCCCTCTATGGTACCTGATCCTATTTGTATTATATTGTTTAATCCTGAGTTTGGTATAATCTGATCCTTTAAGTTCTAAACTGGTTGTATTAATTGGTTTTACTAGTCTAATGTCCTTGCCTGTTAACTTTGCAAGCCCAGACTCCTTGTTTCTTATCATATGTAACTCTGCCCCAATGTATTAGTTTGCTTCTCGAGTTCATGTTCATTATATGATTATCTTAAAGTATATGCAATTGCTTTTCCAAACCTATTACTTTATTACTATTTCTTTGATTGTTTCTTGTTATGAGTCTAATTCTGGGCCGGCTGAAAGCCAAAGCCCCCCCCCCCCCCCCCCCCCCCCCC
>AWOL01S0046467.1:16047-61995 GCA_000715115.1 Nicotiana otophora | reverse complement strand
CGTGATGGCACCTAGTCTCTAAGACTAGGTAAGCCTATCAATGCGGAATAATAATAGATATCTGAAATAAATAAACTACAATTCAAACAATTACAACTTTCAAAACCCAGTAGAAATAAGTCACAAGCTTCTAAGAATTTATCCTCAATATCTCTATATATATCAAGGTCTAACGAAAAATAAGAAAGCAACATAATAATGATAGAAGGGGACTCCGGAGTCTGCGGACGCTGGCAGATATACCTCGAAGTCTCCGTGCACAGGTAACTCACTGATGTTTGGGCTGGTAAGATGTACCTGGATCTGCACAAAAAGATGTGCAGATGGTACCCACTAAGTGCCAAGCCTAATCTCGGTAGAGTAGTGACGAGATCAGGTCAGGCCCTACTGGAAAATAAATAACGGCATGGTAAAATGTTTAACAGTATAATAAGATAAAATGAGAATGGAAATGAATCAACTAGTGTGTCACAATTTAATTACACCAAATAATGGCAATTAATACCTCGTGGAAATAAAATAAAATTCTTTTCAACTTTCAAGAAAATCACAACAATAATCAAAGGCAACTGCGGCCATAAATAAATACCAACAAGGGTACTCCCGAGGTACCGCCTTGTAGTCCCAAATCATAAATAAATTCACAATATCTCATTTCTTTATATAACCGCGGGAGCCTTCATAATTTATTTTAAAGAAAATATTTTTTTCCGAAATAGCATCTCGCGTTTTAACCATACTTATCACACCGCATGACTTCTAGTAGTTTTCCCTACTAGCTACGCGTATCAAACCACCCTTATCTCACCGCATGCATTTCAATACCCAAACCTTGTACCACCGCATGCGTATCAATATCACAATATATCACAATTTGCACCTCAAGTACCCAAATATTTTAATTTGCCAAAATAAATCAACAACAATATGTTTTCTATAATAAAGAGCTCACGGCTCATGCTAAAATAATTCAACAATAATTGTTTTCCACAATAAGGAGCTCACGGCCCCATCACAATGAGTACGAAAAGCTCACAAAAATATTCGAGAATAAATAACTCAACAAAATAATATTTTAAAATTTTAATACGTTGCTTCAATACTAAATTTAAAATGTNTATATATGTGTGTGTGTGTGTGTGTGTGTGTATCACGATCCCAAATTCCCTCCGTAGGAGGTCGTGATGGCACCTAGTCTCTAAGACTAGGTAAGCCTATCAATGCGGAATAATAATAGATATCTGAAATAAATAAACTACAATTCAAACAATTACAACTTTCAAAACCCAGTAGAAATAAGTCACAAGCTTCTAAGAATTTATCCTCAATATCTCTATATATATCAAGGTCTAACGAAAAATAAGAAAGCAACATAATAATGATAGAAGGGGACTCCGGAGTCTGCGGACGCTGGCAGATATACCTCGAAGTCTCCGTGCACAGGTAACTCACTGATGTTTGGGCTGGTAAGATGTACCTGGATCTGCACAAAAAGATGTGCAGATGGTACCCACTAAGTGCCAAGCCTAATCTCGGTAGAGTAGTGACGAGATCAGGTCAGGCCCTACTGGAAAATAAATAACGGCATGGTAAAATGTTTAACAGTATAATAAGATAAAATGAGAATGGAAATGAATCAACTAGTGTGTCACAATTTAATTACACCAAATAATGGCAATTAATACCTCGTGGAAATAAAATAAAATTCTTTTCAACTTTCAAGAAAATCACAACAATAATCAAAGGCAACTGCGGCCATAAATAAATACCAACAAGGGTACTCCCGAGGTACCGCCTTGTAGTCCCAAATCATAAATAAATTCACAATATCTCATTTCTTTATATAACCGCGGGAGCCTTCATAATTTATTTTAAAGAAAATATTTTTTTCCGAAATAGCATCTCGCGTTTTAACCATACTTATCACACCGCATGACTTCTAGTAGTTTTCCCTACTAGCTACGCGTATCAAACCACCCTTATCTCACCGCATGCATTTCAATACCCAAACCTTGTACCACCGCATGCGTATCAATATCACAATATATCACAATTTGCACCTCGAGTACCCAAATATTTTAATTTGCCAAAATAAATCAACAACAATATGTTTTCTATAATAAAGAGCTCACGGCTCATGCTAAAATAATTCAACAATAATTGTTTTCCACAATAAGGAGCTCACGGCCCCATCACAATGAGTACGAAAAGCTCACAAAAATATTCGAGAATAAATAACTCAACAAAATAATATTTTAAAATTTTAATACGTTGCTTCAATACTAAATTTAAAATGTCAAATAATTCATATTAATAATATTTAATTTAAAGAAAATCAACCTTCAAATAATGCACAGAATGAAAGAAACCAAGTTTCAACTAAACGGTAAAACAATTAGCAGGAAAAGGTCAAGCAAATTTAAAGTATAAACATTTAAATCAATAATGAAGAATATAGCAAGATTTAATAATTTAATTAATATGCAACAGTGATCTATACAATTTAAAAACTTAATCTTTTATATTTAGCCCGTGTACACACTCGTCACCTCGTGTACATGACTTTCATCACATTATAATTATCATATTAATAGCAATCCTAGGGGAAATTTCCCTCACACAAGGTTAGACAAGTCACTTACCTCCACTTGTTCCAATTTAACCAAGTAATACGTCTTTTTCTCGATTTTCCGACTCCGATCGACTCGTATCTAGTCATAATTAATTCGATATAGTTAACGAAAATTATAGAATCAATTTCATAAGAAAATACTATATTTTTCAATAAAATTCGAAAATAACTCAAAATTGCCTATGGGGCCCACGACTCGGAATCCGACGAAATTTACGAAATATGAACGCCCGTTCAACCACGAGTCTAACCATACCAAAATGACTAATCGCCAATAATAATTCGACCCTCAAATCCTCAAATCTATCCAAGAGAGTTTTCAAACTTTTCCAACTTAAATCAACAATTAAATGTTAAAAACAATGATAGATTCGTGTAATCTAACCAAGATTGAGTTAAGAACACTTACCTCGATGTTTTCTCTGAAAATCTCCCAAATCCGAGCTCCAAATCGTTACCCATTTTCAGAACTTAAACATTCTGCCTGGTGATTTCTTCTATGCGATCGCGGACCAACTCACGCGATAACGAAGCACAAGTTTTTATTGCCCAAACATAACTCTACGCGATCGCGAAAAATTCCACGCGATCGTGAAGCATAGCCTCCGCAAACCTACGCGATCGCGAGCCTTCTCACGCGATCGCAAAGCATTAAGCACGTGGCCCACCTTCTGCCTCGTTTCCTCTTCGCGAACGCGGTATTAGCCACGCGTTCGCATAACATCGCTTGCCAAACCTACACGATCACGGACTCGCCCACGTGATCGCATATCACAAAATTTCAGCTGCCCATTTAACCCTACGCTATCGCATATCTTCTCACGCAATCGCGTAGAAGGAAACCAGAACCTGCAGAAACCAGAACTTCAGCTATCAAACCAAGTCCAAAAATGATCCGTTAAGCATTCGAAACTCATCCGAGCCCCTCGGAACCTCAACCAAATATACCAACAAGTCCTAATACATCATACGAACTTAGTCGAGTCCTCAAATCATATCCAACAATACTAAAAACATGAATCACACATAGATTCAAGCCTAATGGACTTTGAAACTTTTAATTTCTACAAACGACGCCGGAACCTATCAAATCAAGTCCGATTGACCTCAAATTTTGCACAGAAATCATAAATGATATAACGGAGCTAGGAAAACTTTTGAAATTGGATTCCGACCCCGATATCAAAAAGTCAACTCTCCGGTCAAACTTCCAAACTTAAATTTCTATATCTAATTTAACTACGGACTTCCAAATACAATTCCGGACACCCTCCTAAGTCCAAAATCACCGTACGGAGCTGCTGGAATCATCAAAATTCTATTCCAGAGTCGTTTTCTCAAAATATTGACCGAAGCCAAACTTAACATTTTAAGGCCAACTTAAGGAATAAAGTGTTCCGATTTCAACCCGAACACTTCCAAATCCCGAACCAACCATCCCCGCAAGTCATAAATTTATAAAAGTACATACAGGAAGTTTTATTTCAGGGAACGGGGTTCTAAAAGTCAAAATGACCGGTTGGATCATTACAATATATATATATATATATATATATATCAACTGCGCTCACTGTGGGGGGTGCAGACTTCGGAGGAGATCCTTCAGCCCAAGCGCTATAATAGACAAATCCAGGCATAAATATCACTCAGAACCTCCAGTCTCTCGGGCTCTCAATGGCATAAAAATCAACCCAACATAATGACATGATGTATCAATAAATGATAACAGAGACTGATATATGATATGCAAGTGACATATGTGACTGAGTACAAAATTATATTTTAAACAAATAGTTTAATAGAAATACAACTCATGTGGGTCCCAAAATATATCGGCATGTAGCCTAAACATGATCTTTAATATGAGTCTCAGCTCAATTTCTCTAACACGTGAAGGATGTGAGGTTAATGACATTTATTTATTTATGCAACTCCACAGAATTAGTTATGTCACAATTTTTATGATGCACGCCCACACACCCGTCACCTAGCATGTGCGTCATCACCAAACAATTCATACAACACGTACTTCAGGGATTCATAACCTCATAACCAAGTTTAGAAGTGTTACTTACCTCAAACCGTGTAATTCTTTACTCCGCTATATGTTTGCCTCGCGAATTGGTCTCCGAAAGCCTCGTATCTAGTCACAATTAATTTGATTCAGTCAATACAAATTATTGAAATTAATTCCATATAAAAATACCAATTTTTCAACAAAATTCAAAATTACACTCAAAAATCGCACGTGGGGCCCATATCTCGAAACCCGACAAAAGTTACAAAATCCTAAAGTCCATTCAACCACGATTCTAACTATACCAATTTTACCACATTTCGACAATGAATCGACCTCCAAATCCTCAATTTAAGGTATAGAAAATTTCTACCATTTTCAACTCAATTACTAATTTTGTGATAAAAACAACAATAGATTCATGTATTTTAACCAAAATCGAGTTAGGAATTCTTACCCCAATGTTGTTTTTTGAAACACTCTCTAACAATTGCCTCACCCGAGCTTCCTTGGTCCAAAAATGAAAGAATGAGACGAATTTGGACTTTATTCTGCTTCCCAAGAGTTTGTTCTTCACGTTAGCGGCCAACCCCTAGCGTTCGCGATGAACAAATTCCTCAACCGCGATTTCCAAACTCTTCCCAGACAGTATTTAGTATAATGGTCATAAAGTTTTGTACACAACTTCAAATAACAAATGGTTTAACTTAATGAAAATTATACACCAAGGACTATAATTGTTATGTGTTATTCATCTCCTAATTCCTTATACATTGCAAGATATAAGCTTCCAAAGTTAGCCCTGTACAGCAAAGATTTCCAAACTCTTCTCAGACAGCCTGTACTATATCTACTATAACTTTTTGTACACAACCCTAAATGAAGGGCTACAACTTTATTTTTGGATCATCTCCAAATTTCTTATAGATTGCGAGATATGAGCCTCCAAAGTAAGACATGTGCAACAGAGATTTCCTTCTTCGCGAACGCGAATAACAAAATCTCAGAAGCCAAATCCCTCTTCACGAACACGAGAGACTCCTCGCGAACGCGAAGAACAACACCAGACATCTGAAAATCAGAATCCAAAATAGCCCAAAATAATTCGAAACACACCCGAAACACACCCGAGACCCCCAGGATCCCAGCCAAATATACCAACAAGTCCTAACACATCATACGAACTAAGTCGAAATCTTAAATCACATCAATCAACGCAAAAATCACGAATCATGCCCCAATTCAAGCTTAATAAAACTAAAAATTTCCAACTTATACATTCGACGCCGTAACCTATCAAATAAAGTCTGATTGACCTCAAATTTTGTACACAAGTCATAAATGACATAACGGAGCTATGAAAATTTTCAGAATTAAATTTCGACTCCGATATCAAAAAGTCAACTCTCCCGTCAAACTTCCAAACTTAAATTTCTATTTTAGTCATTTCAAGCCTAATTAGCTACGAGCTTCCAAATAATTTTTCGGACATGCTGCTAAGTCCAAAATCACCATACGGAGCTATTGGAATCATCAAAACTTTGTTCCGGAGTCGTTTACACATAAGTCGACATCATGTCAATATTTTAACTTAAACTTTAAACCTTGAAACTAAGTGTTCCAATTCATTCGAAAACTTCACCGGACCCGAATAAATTACCCCGACAAGTCACACAATAACTGTAAAGCACAAATTAAGCAGTAAATGGAGGAACGAGGCTGAAATACTCTAAACGACATGCCGAGTCGTTATAAAAACAAAACAAAATAAATAGAGTATCAATTTTGGACAGAAAGTTATCTATAACATATTAAAAAAACGAATGCCCTTAGCGAAATGTCGTTCATATTTTTTTTACCCTTTAACATTTGATTTCATATTAGACGAAATAGTCATTTAATAATTTTTAATATTTAGGAGTAAATATCTAATTATTTTTCTTATATTTAGGAATAGATTAATTACTTTCCTAATATTTATGATTCCTTTCTTTTAAATCGTTTACGCATTTCTTTTTTTAACCGATTACATGTAAACATTTCGTCCACTTACAGTTTTGTTTTTATGATTTAGGAGTCCTTTTTTCCCACATGAGAAAAAATTGTCTCTTTTAGCTATCTAAATACAAAAAAACGTCATATTTGTGAACTTGAAATCACAATCTTTGAATGCTCCTCTCCTTTCTTTTTCCGGGGGAGAGAGAAATTACTTTTTTTTATTTGATAATGATTATGTTTATATACTATTAATATGCAGGTTATCTTAGGAATATTTTCTATGTTTAAATAAAGTATAAGCAAATTAATAATGTGTATGTTTGATAGACAATTGCAAATTAAAAGGATGTCAGTTATGATTTTTATTTACTATATCTCATGTATGATTATTAGTTTAAAATGACATATTTACAAATTTTATACATATTGTTTGGATCATTCCATTCCCTAACAGAAAATTGGTTAGATATTCTAACTCATATCAATAAAATAAAAAGAATTCATATAAGAACTTTTTTAGAAAATAAACATGCAAATTATTTTTGTAACTTATTTCTCATAAAATGTTTTTATATAATATAAAAAAATTAAAAGATTCTTTTAATTAAATCAGACTTACTTTTAAAAAGTCTCAATTTAGATGAGAACTAATTATACAGACACAACAAATTTAAAACTAAATTCATGAGATTTGATTGAAAAAATAAATTGTAATTCTGATTTTAATATGAATTTTATATTTTACACATTCCAGGATAGTACTAACATAGTCCTTTCAGAATCCATCAACTGCGAGTAATTTAATTTTAACTATTGACGCTTACTCCATAAAAAGATAACATTTGGATGCATCCAAAATAAACACATGGTTATATAATTGGACAAACAAAAAAAAAGTTTTCTCCAAAACGACAAAAGTAGTGATTTATTCTTTTCTAATCCGTTGAAAATAATTTCTATATTATTTTTTATTGATTAAATAAATTGAACAATTTGCATTTTTGTTGCGGGAAAAATAAAAAGGAGACGTCTTTTGTCAGTCACTTGATCCTCTTTGTATCCTTTAAAATGGGTACAATTCCCTACCCATGATTACTACTTATCATTTTTAGGAGCATATAATTGTCTGTTAATTTTTATTTTATAATATAAATATACGTTGAAAATTATTTTATGTTATTTTTAAATTGTTATTATCCAATATTCTGTACTATATTAAAAACACGAAATCCCATAACAAAATATTCTTCATATTTTTTACACTTAAAAAATATAGTTCGCACTGAGAAAAATAGTAATTTATTATTGTTTTACTCTTTAGGAACAACCATTCAATTAATTATCAAAATATTTGGGAATTTAAAAGCAACTAAAATTTTACATATTAAATCTTTCCTTATTTGGACTATATGGAAAGTCTTTATATGTAGAACTTTAAAATCATTAAAATTTTACCTTATAAAAATCTTACATTAAACTATATATAGATTATAAACAAAATAAATAAAGAAAATAATTAAAAAGATCAAAGAAAGAGGAAGTATGAGGTTTTGAATAATAACGGAGGTGGTCAAAGTCTATTTATAAGCTTTTATACAGTCTGATTTATATGAAATAATTATCAATTATTCCAACAAAATAATTTATGAGATATTTTAGCATTTTTAAATGAGGTTAAATTTAGCTGAATATAAGTAGATTTCTTGACTACAATTATGGCTTTGCATTTTGATTTAAAATTTATTTATGGTATATAGTGACTCTTAATTATTTTAGATTTACAAAGAATTTTCATTTGTTTTTTCGGCAACATGTCATTCGTGGATAATATTTTACCTAATGGATTGTTTACTATTTGAAAAAGAATTCTTATTGAATAGGAATATAACTATAGTTAAATATTTAAAATCTGGTATTAGGTAATACTATTGAAATACTAATCTGATTTGAATAATGACACGTCAAAATCAAATACCGAATTCCAATTTCAGTCATTGAAATAATTTTAAGTTGAATTATTGATTGATAATTGAGTACTTATGTTGGACAATTTCTGTCATTATAGAGTTAACTATACACGACCAACATTCATCATTTTCAAGAACTTATGTTGGACAAGAGTGGGTTGCTCTAGTGGTGAGCACCCTCCACTTCCAACTAAGATGTTGTGAGTTCGAGTCACCCCAAGAGCAAAGTGGGGAGCCCTTGGAGGGAGGGAGTCGGGAGTCTATTGGAAACAGTCTCTCTATCCCAGGGTAGGGGTAAGGTCTGCGTACACACTACCCTCCCTAGACCCTACTAATGAGATTATACTCGATTGTTGTTATTGTTGTTATATTTTTATTTTATAACACAAAGACAAATTTTAAATAAGTTTTTACTCATTGAAATAGGGTACACGCGCAAAGCGCGTACACTAAGACTAGTACTATATTAAAAGCACGAAAGCCTTAGCGAAATATCGTTTGCCTTTTTTACCTTTTAAAAATAGGTTTCACATTAGACAAAGTTATAATTTAATTAACTTTCCTAATATCTTGCACTTTATAATCAACTAAAATTTTAGTTATTAAATATTTTCTTATTGAACTAGGTAAGAAATCCTAATATTTAGGACTTTAAAATCAATAAATTATTTTTCTTAAATCAATTTTTTTTCTTATTTTAAATTGTTAATATCATGTCTTATTTTCACTTTCGGTGGAATTTATTCTTGCATATCTTTAATTTCATATTCATAATGTTAAAGTCCTATATTTTATATTATATATTTTTCATCAACTCCTTTTAAAAGTATAACAATTGAACATGAAAGTTTTTCCACAACATATTTAAGTTCTAGAAAAAGGTCTATAGCTCTTTTCTTTCTTTCTTTTTGGTTGTGCATAAAAAATTTGTACACATATACCGAGTTACTTGAACAAAAGGTCTCCATATCCTTATCCATTCTATTTACTATTTAGCTAACAATAAAATAAATAATCTAGTATTATTCTACTATATTTTTTATTTATTTTTGTTATTCATTATACGGACATGAATATATACAATAAGTTTTATTATCCTCTACTTCCACCAGCCGATATGTATATGTTTTATATTTATTTTGGTTTAATGCGTAAGAAGCTATAAGCGATTATTAAAAGATACATAGAAATTTATTTTTCATATTATGCTAGCTAGCATAAAGGACAAATGCATGGCTATGGTCTATGGACAATAGGGTGTCCTCATATCGCCTTATTAACCCCAAGGAAACTCCGACTACAGACCTAGATTGTTTGTACATACAAACCTTTTGGGTGCTAAGATCCTGTCACGACCCAAAATTCCAAGTGTCGTGATGGCGCCTATCATAATACTAGGCAAGACTACAACTCACACATACCAACATCTTGACACTTAAAATAAACGAAAATAAGCTTTAAGTAAATAAAAGTCTCATAAAACTGAATGAAAACGTCACAGCTCAATACAAAATTTCTCAAAACTGGGGTGTTACTGAGTACATGAGCATCTATATAAATACATGGTCTGATACACTCTCTAAGAAAGTAGAACTGAATAAGTAAAACTGAGGGATAGGGGAGGAGAGTCAAGGTCTGCGGACGCCGTGGAAGCTACCTGGATAATCTCCTAACGGCTGAAACTCTAAGATCAACAACCACCGTGCCCGGAAACACTTGGATCTGCACACGAAGTGCAGTGTGTAACATGAGTACAACTAACTCAATAAGTAATAAGTCTAACTTTTGGATTGAAAGCAATAACGAGTCCGAACAATACGGCCCAAATACATAATTAAACAGTACGGAAATTTACAGAACATATGACAGTAATATCTTAGAGAAACTCATAATTTGCAGGTAGCAGTGCAGGAATGTAAACATGCTTCCAGGTTTAACAATTAAACTTAGAACAGATAAAATATATTAAGTTTGAATGATATGAAGAATATGACATCTCTATATCTACATGATCGTATGTGATGCAACACAATTAATTCCTCGTGTACTCATACTCTCGGAGTACTCAACCTGACTGTCTCAATTCTCACTCATCACACTCAGCACTATATAAGGTAGATCCAGCCCGAATCAAATATCGTGAATCAATAGCAATTGTGCTCACTATGAGTGTGCAGACTCCAGAGGGGCAGATCCAGCCCAAGCGCTATAATAAGCCATCATGGCATGAATCAATAAAGTCTGTTGCGACGTGCAGCCCGATCCCATAAATCTCTATAGTCTCTCGGCTCACAACACTCATGCTAAGCATCCCAAAACTATGATACGTGATGTGACAATGTACGATAGCAGAGACTGATATATGATACGCAATGATGAATGCGACTGAGTACATAACTGCAATTAAGCAAATAACTCAACATCAAAGAACGACTACTGTGGGTCTCATTAGTACCAGCACATAGCCTAAACATGATTTCTAGTATATATCGCAGCTCAAGTGCTCTAACACTTAGAGTACGGTAAAACTATTCAGATAAGATAGCTGCACAGTTCCATGGAATCGACTAAATTACAATTACTACAGTGCACGCCCACACACCCGTCACCTAGCATGCGCGTTACCTCAATACCAATCACATAGCACATAATTTCAGGGATTCATACCCTTAGAACCAAGTTTAAAAGTGTTACTTACCTCAAACCATGTAAATCTCTACTCCAACAAGCACTTGCCTCACGAATCGGTCTCAGAATGCCTCAAATCTAGCCACAAACAATTCGGTACGATCAACTCAAGATATATGAATCAATTCCATATGAAAATGCTAAGTTTTTAATCAAAAGTCAAACCTTGGACTCACGTCTCAGAATATAATAAAAGTCACAAAATCCGAAAACCCATTCAACCACGAGTCCAACCATACAAACTTTACCAAATTCCGACACCAAATCGTCACTCAAATCCCCAAATTTAACTCTCCAATGCCTAGCCTAAAACTCCCAGAGTTCCACCTCAAAAACACACAAACTAGGTGGAAAATTTAATGGGGAAACAATATTATTAAATAAAAATGATCACAAGTGACTTATCTCAAGAAATCCCTCTCAAACATCGCCTTAGTCTGAGCTTGCAAATTCCAAAATGATTAAAATCACGAAACCCTAGAATTTTAAACACAACCCAGGCATTTCCGCACCTGCGAAGTCTGGGCTCGCACCAGCTCTCCCGCTTTTGTGGAGGAAAACTCGCATTTGTGAAACTCACTTAACAGCCGATCATGTGCACCTGCGGTCCCAGCCTCGCACCTTCGGGAGCGCATCTGCGAACTTCCCCTCTCTTCTACGACCCAATGTAACCTAACCAAATCCGCTCCTGCGGTCGCACATGCGCAGATACGTATCCACATCTGCGGAAACTTTTCCGCGCCTGTGACTCCCAGTGACTTTCCTCTTTTTCGTAGCTGCGCAATCTTAGCCGCTTCTTGGGATCCGTACCTTCGGCCAATCCCATCGCAGGTGCAATGACACCAAATCTGCAGAACCTCAGCATAACACTTAAGCCAAATTCAATTCGGTAACCATCCAAAATCAATCCGAGGCCCCCGGGACCTCAACCAAATATACCAACAAGTCCTAAAACATCATGAAAACGTAGTCGAGGACTAAAATCACATCAAACAACATCAAAAATACGAATCGCACCTCAATTCAAGCCTAACAAAAACTAAGAGATTCCAACTTCTACAATCGATGTTGAAACCTATCAAATCACATCTGATTGACCTCATATTTTTCACACAAGTCATAAATGACACAACGGACCTACTCTAATTTCCAAAACCAAAATCCGAGCCCAGTAACCACAAAGTCAACTCTCGATCAAACTTTTCAATTTCCTAAACTTCTAATTTTGCAACTTTCGCCATTTCAAGCCTGAATCGACTACGGATTTCCAAATTACTATCCGGACACACTCCTAAGTCCAAAATCACCCAGCTAAGCTATCAGAACCATCAAAACTCAATTCCGGAGCCATTTGCACATATGTCAACATCTGATCAACCTTTTCAAGGTAAACCTCCAACCTTGAGACTAAGTGTCTCAACTTATTCCGAAACATCCCTGGAACTGAACCAACTATCCCGGCAGGTCACATAACAATAAATGAGCATAAAATAAGTAGTAAATGGGGAAACAAGACTATAACACTCAAAACGACTAGCTGGGTCATTACATTCTCCCACTCTTAAACAAACATTCATCCTCGAACGAGTCTAGAAAATACCTGGAGTCTCAAATAGGCGTGGGTATCTCCTCTGCATCTCCCGCTCGGTCTCCCAAGTAGCCTTCTCAACTAGATGACGTCTCCACTGCACCTTCAATGAAGCTATGTTCTTTGATCTTAACTTCCGAACCTATCGATCCAAAATGGCCACCGGCTCCACATCATAAGTCAAATTACATCCAACTAAACCGTGATGAAATCCAAAACATGAGACGGATCATCGACATACTTCCAGAGCATAGAAACATGAAACACTGGATGAACACTCGACAGACTAGGTGGCAAGGCGAGCTTGTAAGCCACCTCTCCAATCCTCTGAAGCACCTCAAACAGACCAATGTACCGAGGGATCAACTTGTCCTTCTTCTTGAACCTCATAACACCCTTCATGGGTGAAACCTCGAGTAGTTGATCTCACCTAAGTCACACCTCAAATTGGGGTTGTGAAGCGGTCGATTGCAATAATAATACTCAACTAGGAGCCGGGATCGAATCCATATGGATCGTAGATGGGATTAGTAGTATGTATTTAGTCTAAGCACGTGAATTGTCTAAGTTGCACTTCCACAAACTTTTTTTTTATTTTACTTCTAAAATTGTACTAAGGATTGCAATTGAAAAATATGAAATTAGAGAAGAATGTTTTTGTTATTGATTTTCAAATTTGTAAAGGGTCTAGGGTTGTGACTTCCACTTAGGTGTTTGCCTAATATGTTGTGGGTTTTAGGGCGAGTTTCATTGGTCGGGATGTATTATAACAATCAACACTCAAATACCCACTCAATACCTCTCGGTAAGAGAGTGTTTTTGCCCAATTTGGCTTTCTCAAGTCCAAATGGGTATTGGACTAAACAGTTGACAAATTGCTCAAGTCGTGTTTTACTATCTCTAGGTTTAACCCTTTAATTGAGACTATCAATCTCTTGATTTCATCCCAAACTCTTGTTAGCCAAGTTTTCCTAGACTAAGTCTCTCTTTCTCAAGAATAGACCAAGTCAAATAGGCTTGAACCAATATTTGCAACCATTAATTCTACAATTATAGCAAGAACTAGGCTAATAATACATACCCAACCATAAAAATTCCCTAAATCAACTACCTATTAGGTTCCCACACTAGGGTTGGTTCACAACCCTAACTAGAAATTAAGCTACTCATAGAGGGTAATGAATAAAATAAAGAAGAAAAGATGATAAAACTCATATTGAATGATTAATAGATAAAAATCCAATGTAAAATCAACAATCTAAACTAAAGTTGCCTAAAAGAGTAAAGAAAAACGATTACAGACTTTCTGGTGTTCAAAACTTGACCTAATTTCGTGACAGTAGTCTATTTATACAAAGCTGGAACTTTCTGACAAAATTGCCCTTTCGGAGGTTCTGCGGCCGCACAATTCTGTGTGCCGTCTGCACGTTTTTTTAGCTCTTGAGAGGAGTGGATTTTGCAGCCGCATAATTCTGGATTGTGTTCGTATCTCTTAAGTTCTGCGGTACGCATAATTTTGGGTGCGGCCGCACATATGATTTCTGCGGTCCGTATAATTCTGGGTGAGGCCGCACAATTATAGTGCGGTCCGAAGTTCTTGTTGGGCTTGAATTTGAAACTCTATGAACTTTGACTTCTGCGGTCGCACAATTATTATGCAGTCCACACTTTACACTGAAGCTCTATTGATTCTTCTTCATATTCTGCGGCCGCAGATAGAAATCTGCGGTTCGCACTTGAGCCTGTGTGCTTGATTTTTGTCCTTGTTCAAAAGCACTCCTTCTTGAGTTGGATTTCATCGTAATGGCTCATTTTTCAATACGCCTGCAAGTAAGCATATTTCATCAGTTTTCGAGAATACCTTTAAACATTTATGAACTAAAACGAAAGTCAAAAGGCGCAAATAAGTAGTCAAAATCCCCACTTATCAACTCCCCCAAACTTCAAATTTTTCTTGTCCTCAAGCAAATAAGGTAATTCTCACCTCCACAAAGTAAGAGCTATTCCAGCTAATGTACGGTGAATCAAACACACACCAATTGGGACCAACAATTATCCACACACTCATGAATTATCAACAAGGCAATGTTTTGAAGTTTTAAGCACAAATAGTTCTAATGTGACACTTGAACATCAAGAGTTGACTTTACTCATCAAGGAAGTTTGCTCTTTCATGTAGGTCACTGTGGATCCCTAACTTCTCCTCCTCTACTCTCCGTTAGCTTATCTCACTTAAGAATATATCACTCAATTCAAGGATTTGTGAAAAGATTGCTCATCTCTCTCAAAAGAATATCACAAGTACGGCTCTAAGTACCATATGTTTGCCCCTCATGTAAATCACCACTAATGTAAGTTCACTCGGCTTGAAATCACGTAGGGATGTTTTGGGATGTAATGAAGGCTTTTCAACTAAGGTAGGAAATGTTGGAATAGAACGGGTTCATCTTTCCTTAGGCACTCCATTTTCTCTTTTTGGCTCATGATTTGCCGACCTTTTGAGGCATTTTCTTTCTCCTAAGGGGAACTAGAGAGACTTGACATCACTCTTTCTTGGTCATGATATTCATTTTTATCCTTCTTTATTTTCTCTATGCTTTGCATTTTTTTCTTTTCTTTGAATCCCTTCAACTCTTCAATTTATTCGCTTTCTTTTTGCATTTTTCTTTTGATCTTTCTTTCTTTTTTTCTTTGCCTTTCCTTTTCTTCATTTCTTTTCTCTTTTTGTACCTTGATACCACTTTCAAATTTCTCGTCTCTCCCCCAAACTTATGTTTTAGCCAATTGCTTCTCATGAGTGTTAAGGAAAGCTTGGGTTCCAAGAGAGGGTCACTACAAATCGAATAAAGGCTTATAATATGGTTATCAAATGAGAAAAGCTTTAGGCTCAAAAGGGTTGACTAGGGATAACATCATTGGTGGGCTATGAAAAATTTTAAAACGGCTCAAGGAGAGCCTACAATCACTTCTCAAGCCAAGCAAAACTTAAAATTTTGCCTAGAAACACATTCGGGGCAAGTTCTAGACCATTTACATAGATACTTGGACTTGCAACAGAACATCTCACCTCTCACACAGCTTGATTGTTAAAAAGGATAGAGTCGAGGGCCCACAACAACCATATTCGAGATTGAAAATCACTAATAGTTCAACTAAACCACTCGATGATTTCTTAAGTCAACAAAAGAGTCAAAAGGTCACTAACTAGAGCTATATCTTTCCAAGAACGTGTTTTTAATCATAAGCATATAGTTAAGTGTGTTAGTACTAAGTGAAGCATGCTTGACTCTTCCAGTTCGACTCAATTAGGTCCTCTTATTCATTATTACTACTGTTCTTACCTAAACATCAAAAACGGAATCAATCCCTTAATAAGATTGTCACGCCATCCATCGTTGGGAAGAGTCACCCGGTTCACACAAAACCCACATTTGGAAAGAACCGTGGCATTAAAAACACTAAAGGCTTATTGATCACTAAAACATAAAAAGAAACTACTAAATCAAAAAGAAGCTATTAAAGTAAATAAGAAGCTAGACTATTAAAAAACCAGAATAAAGAAGCTATGAAATAAACTACTGAAAGCAAAAATGAATATACAAACCGAAAAGGGATAAGAGAATATATACATCAATAGAGAGAGAAGAATATATACATAATGAAAATAAAAATAAAAAGAGAATATTATAGTTATTACAGGCCAATGTCAAATATCATATCAAATCAAAATAGACCACCCCCTGAATAAGAATAAGCATTGTCCTCAATGCTTAACAAAAATCAAAATAAGGAGAGGAAAGAGTATAGAAGACTCCCTATGTTGTCTCGGTATCCATAGCAGCATCACCTCCCTTAGGCTCCTCCAACTGGATCTCATCATCCTCTACTCCGGGAGTAGGTGGGTTGGTGAACATCTGTAGCACCGCCTCAGCATTATGGGTAGCGCGGTCTAGTTCCTCAGACTGGCCAACTGGTGCCACTGATGTTGTTGGGTCTGATGGTACTGATGGATCTATATCCATCAGTAAGTCAAATGGAAGATCCTCAGCTGTTGTTATCTTGGTCACTTCTCATCTCAATTTGTCAACTGATTTTCTTAAAGCCTGAGATTTTCCCATCTTCTTTACTTGCTTCCCATGCTCCTCAATTGCTCCCCCATGTGCCACTAAGGTGTCCATGATGGTCTTTTGATTCTCCAATAATTTCTTCAAAGTTTCCTCCACTGATAGAGGAATCTGGGGTGCTGAGGTAGAGATCTGAGATGGAACAATACTGGATAGGTCAGACAGCTTTGCAGTAGCTGTCTACATCCAGTTATTGAGACTCGCCAGTGTCTGGGAGACTCGCAGCACAGAGAGTGGATAACTAGAGGAGGAAGGCACTGATACTGATGCCGATGGCCCTGAAGATGGAGGTGGTGGCATAGCAGTTATCTCGGTGGAAGACCCGGCTACTGTGGAAGGCATGGAAGCTGTAGAAGGCATAGTAGTAGAATCTACAACTACCACCGATGGCTCATCAGACTGGCCTACGGTAGTAGTCGACTTACCCTTATGTTTCGGGTTCCTTGGGTCCTTCGGAGAGTACCAGGAGAAGGGCTGCTTAGCCCTTACCTTCGTATCAAAGCTCTTGGGCTCCACCCCAGCATCCGTGAGATGCTCTATGATAGTGTTGGGATATAGATAGGAGCTTTCACCCTGCCTAAAAACCAGAGACATGTTGGTCGAAATGATGAAACCCACATTAATTGGGTACCCGACCATGATAGATGCAACTAAGACTGCCCGGGGGATTGGAAGATTGTTTTCATTCCGGCTTGGGTCTATGTGACTCTATACAAATGTTTGCCACCCTTTTTCTTCAAAGTTGAGGGTGTTTCACAGAATAGGAACTCCTAATGTGATCCATGGTAGTGGTGGTCCTGGAGCTGCTAGTATCTCAGAAAGCCAAGGGCGAGCTGCATCACCCAGTGCGAACTTCTCTAAATACTGCACTAGCTCCATATCCTCGAGCCCCAAATAAGTGTTCAGGGTGGTCTGATCAAATCGTACTTTTACGTTCCGCACCTTAGTCACCTTAGTCCCCTTTTTGTTGTGTGCCACATTGGTGTAGAACTCCCGGACTAAGTGCTCCTTGGCATCCAACACGCTTTTCGTGAAGCATTTCCACCCTTTTATTTCCCAAAATTGTCTTAACACATTCGGGTTGTATCTATCCAGATCTTTCAACACAAACTACCGCTCAAGAGTGAGCGATCTTTGTGGCCACCACTCTCGGAACCTGTTGAATGCAGTCAGGCTCACAAACCTATATTCTCAAACTTCCTTCTTCTTTGACCTCTCTAGGCCTGCAATTCTAGTATCACCCCCCCTCCCCCTCGACCGTTATCCGAAATATCATCATTATCAATAACTAAGACTGGTGCGGCGGGGGCATGAGTAGATGAGGGCTCCATAGCCTGATTGTTCCCTTCCGATCCCTCAGAAGTACTCTCAGAAGAGGTAGGCTCATCTCTCAGTCGGAATCTGTCCTGGGGCAGTTGTGGCTGTGATGGCACAGCAGGCTGCCTTTGCACTGAGTTGCCCTCCGATGCTTCCCTAAACGGGGCATATGAACTTGATTCGGAGGGCTCCTGATGTCTACCTTAGCCTATTGTTGCCTTCTTACTAATCACCTTTTGCACGGAGATTGGTAGGGTACCCCTACCTCGGCCTCGGGAGGGATCATCCCTCCCTTTGGAAGTATCACCACGTCCTCTTGATCTAACCATTTTTTGCAATACATAGCAACATGAGTCAGTTAAAGTTCAAACACAGACTATAAAATAGTTGCAGATAAAATAGTGGGCAAGAGGAGGAAGTGCGGTCTGCACAATTCTGAGTGCAGCCACAGAATGGCTTGTGCGGACCGCATAATTTTGGAAGTGTGGCCGCACAATTGTAGTGCAGTCCGCACAATTCTGAGTGCGGCCGCACAATTCAAGGCCCAGAAATATCAATTCTCTGAAGTTTTGAACTGCGGTCGCACATATTTTTCTATGGCCGCAGTTCAGTTTCTGTGGACCGCACAATTTTGAGTGTAGTACGCACAATCAATGCACAGACTTTTCCCTCGCCTAAGGATCTGTGGACCGCACACTCTTTTGAGTGGCCGCACATTTTAAAATTAGACGGCACTAGACTTAGGTTTTGCACAATTTAAACATGGTATTGGCAAATTAAACATGATGCATAGTTTACCCATCCCCCAATTAGCAACTAAGAAGCTACCCACACAATTTTAAGCACACATAATGATGAATTTGACATTAGGCCTAAAAATAACTACACTAACTATGAACAAAATTAAGAAAATGAAATAATTTGAAGATGAATTGAACCTACCAGTGATGTAGCGATGCAAGGAAGTATCAAGGAAGATGAAATGAGTGTGAGATACTTGAATCAATTTAAGTGCACTATGTTGGCTTTGGTGTTAAGTGTTCAGAGTGTGTAGTGTTTGACCAGTGTGAGAGGGTTGCTATTTATAGTTTGACCGACTAGGGAAAAAAATGCTAAGCTGAGTGCGGCCGCATAATTTTGTGTGTCGTCCGCACTCCTTACCTATTACCAATTACCCTTTTTGACGATCTGTGGTCCGCACATTTCTGAGTGCGGCCGCACATTTCTGAGTGCGGCCGCATATCAGCCATTTCTCTGCAATTCAAACTTCAGAGAGTTTGCAATTTTGTGATCTCCAGTTGTGCGGTAGCACAATGAATTGTGCAGCCACAGACTTCTTTCTGCTGTGGCCATCAAGATTGTGCGGTCCGCACAATAAATATGCGATCCGCACTTTTTCCACACTTAGCATTTTTTCTGAGCACAGTTTCTGCAAAGCACACTCATTCCTGCAACAAACTTCAAAACCAGTTAGCATAAAACAAGACCTATCTATAAAAAGAAGAAGAAGAAGAAGAAGAAAAATAAAAAGAGACATGGGTTTCCTCCCAAGAAGCGCCTGATTTAACGTCGCGGCAGGACGCAGATTACCATCAATCACTTGAAATGAATCAATTCCACGACGTGGCCATCATCAACATTTCCCAAATAATGCTTCGCCCGATGACCATTGACTCTAAACACTTCATTATTTTTATTCTTCAAGTCTAATGCACCAAAGGGTGTCATGCTCATAACCTCAAACGGGTCACTCCTTTTAGACCTCAACTTTCCCGGAAACATTCGTATCCGAGAATTGAATAATAACACAAGATCACCTTCTTTGAACTCCTTGTTCTGAATGTACTTGTCATGGAGGTACTTCATCTTCTCTTTGTATAAGGAAGAACTTATATAAGCATGGTACCGAAATTCATCAAGCTCATTCAATGGTGCCACCCTTAAGTTGGCGGCGACATCCTACTCAAGATTTAGCTTCTTCAATTCCCACATAGCCTTGTGCTCAAGTTCCACTGGAAGGTGACAAGCTTTCCCGAACACCAAACGGTATGGAGACATCCTAATCGGTGTTTTGTAAACCGTCCTATAGGCCCATAGAGCATCATCAAGTTTCTTCGACCAATCCGTCCGGTTGGCATTCACTGTCTTTGACAAAATACTCTTGATCTCCCGGTTGGAGACTTCCACTTGTCCGCTTGCTTGAGGGTGATAGGGGGTTGTGAATTTGTGAGTGACACCATACTTGGTGAGTAAGGTATCAAAATCTTTGTTGCAAAAGTGCGATCCCCCATCACTTATAATGGCCCTTGGAGTACCAAACCTTGTGAAGATATTCTTTTTCAAAAATGCCACCACACTTCTAGCTTAGTTTTTGGGTAGAGCAACGGCCCCAACCCATTTTAATACATAATCCACAGGTACCAAAATGTAGGTGTTCCCACAAGAGCTTACGAACGGTCCCATAAAATCAATGCCCCACACATCAAAAATGTAAATTTTCAAGATGGTGGTGAGGGGCATCTCATTATTCTTAGAAATCCCACCGGTCCTTTGACATTCATCACAATGCTTGACTAGATCACTTGCATCCTTGTAGAGAGTAGGCCAATAGAATCCACAACTCAACACTTTCTCCGCAGTTCTCGCTCCCCCATAGTGACCACCATATGGTAAAGAGTGGAAAGCATCAAGATTTTCCACTTGTTCCTCCTCCGACACACATCTTCGAATTACACCATCGGTACAAATGCGGAAGAGGTACGGTTCATCCCAATAATAGTCAAGGCAATCCCGTTTGAGTTTCTTCCTTTGGTTTAAAGAGAACTCATTCAGTACAATACCACTCACAAGATAATTTGCTAAGCGAACCATGGCATCTTGGTCATTGAAATGGCTAGAAGTTGCTCGTTAGGGAAGGATTCATTGATTTCAAGGTTGTCATGTGGCCTCCACTCCTCCTCCAAGCGAGACAAGGGGTCCGCCACTTGGTTTTCACTGCCTTTACGGTCTTGGATTTCTAGATCAAACTCTAGCAACAAAAGCACCCATCTTATTAACCGCGCCATTGAATCTTTCTTGATCATTAGGTACCGAAGTGCCGCATGATCCGTGTGGACAATCACCTTTGTACCCATCAAGTACGGGTGGAACTTTTTCATAGCAAAAACAATAGCAATGAGCTCTTTTTCGGTCAACATGTAATTGACTTGGGCATCATTCATGGTCTTACTAGAATAGTAGACCGGATGAAATATCTTGTTGACATGCTGCCCCAAAACAGCTCCGGCCGCCACATCACTAGCGTCACACATGAGCTCAAAAGGCAAGCTCCAATTCGGGGCAGTGATGATAGGAGTAGTTGTCAATTTGAACTTGAGAATTCAAATGCCTTCATGTAATCCTCATTGAAATGAAATTTGGCATCTTTCTCCAATACCTTACACAAGGGGTTCACCACTTTCGAAAAATCCTTGATGAAACGGCGGTAGAACCCCGCATGACCCAAGAAACTCCTCACTCCCTTCACGGATTCTGGGGGTGGAAGTTTAGAAATCACCTTTATTTTGGCCTTGTCGACTTCAATACCATTCTTTGAAATTTTGTGGCCAAGGACAATGCCTTTCTCGAGCATGAAGTGACATTTCTCCCAATTAAGTACCAAGTTTATCTCTTCACATCTTGCAAAGACCTTATCTAATTTTTTTAAGCAATCATCAAAAGAATTTCCGACCACTAAAAAGTCATCCATGAAGACCTCAAGGGAATCCTCCACCATGTCCGTGAAGATAGCCATCATACACCGTTGAAAAGTTGTCGGTGCATTGCATAAACCAAATGGCATCCGCGAGAATGCGAAAGTACCATAGGGACATATGAAAGTAGTATTCTCTTGATCCTCCGGAGCAATAAGAATTTGATTGTAGTCGTAATACCCATCAAGGAAACAATAGAAAGCACGGCAGGCCAACCTATCAAGCATTTGATCAAGGAAGGGAAGTGGGAAATGATCCTTCCTTGTGACGTTGTTGAGCTTGCGATAGTCCATACACACTCTCCACTCGATCACCGTTCTTGTTGTAATCAACCCATTCTTGTCGTTGGTGACCACCGCCATGCCCCCTTTTTTGGGACACATTGCACCGGGGAGGTCCACGAACTATCGGGAATGGGGTAAACAACCCCAGCATCCAACCACTTTATGATCTCCTTTTTGACCACCTCTTGCATTGGTTTATTTAGTCTTCTTTGATGTTCAACGGAGGGTTTGGCATCCTCCTCCAAAATAATCTTGTGTATACAAAAGGTGGGGCTTATACCTCGAATATTCGCCAATGTCCAACCGATAGCTTTCTTCCTCTTTTGTAGCACCGCCAATGTGGAGTCTACCTGCACGTTAGCCAAACAAGAGGAAACAATAACCGGTAAAGTAGAACAAGGCCAAGGAATTCATACCTGAGATGTGGAGGCAATGGCTTTAACTCCAAAGTGGGAGGCTCCTCGATTGAGGGCTTTGTTGGAGGAGTCTTCCGATTTTCAAGATCCGAAGACAATTTGCGGGGTTCATAAGTGTAAGACCCCATTCCTTGCAATGCATTCACACATTCCACATAGCCATCCTTCTCATCATCATCAAGGTTGAGCAAAATGGCCTCCAAAGTATCATACACATTCATCATGGAACTATTATCATCAATAATCACATCGGCAACCAAGTCCACAAACGAACAAACTTCATTGCTATTCGGTTGCCTCATAGATTTGCACACATGGAAACCTACCTTTTCATCACCCACCTGGAAAGTGAGCTCATCGGTTTTCACATAAACAAGAGCCTTCCCCGTAGCAAGGAAAGGTCTCCCTAGAATAATAGGGACCTCATAATCTACTTCACAGTCAAGAATCATAAAGTCTGCCGGGAGGATGAATTTATCAGCACAAACCAACACATCATCAATAATACCCAATGGTCTCTTCATAGTACGATCCACCATTTGTAACCTCATAGATGTGGGTCTTGGTTGCCCAATTCCCAAAGTCTTGAAAACCGAATAGGGCATCAAATTGATACTTTCCCCAATATCACAAAGAGCTTTTGCAAATTTGGCGCTTCTAATAGTACAAGGGATTATGAAAGTGGCGGGATCTTCTAATTTAGGAGCCATTGAGTGCACAATTGCACTCACTTGATGTGTCATCTTTATAGTCTCACAACTCATCAACCTCTTCTTTGTCATCAAATCCTTCATAAACTTTGCATAACTGGGCATTTTCTCCAAAGCCTCAAACAATGGTACATTAATAGATAGGCTTTTCATCATGTCAATGAACTTTTTAAATTGGTTCTCACCATTTTTCTTGGCAAGCCTTTGAGAGTATGGAGGAGGAGGTCTTGGCATTGGTTCCTTAGCCTTTGGCACTACCGATTCTGGTATGTCTATAATGTGCTCCCTAGACGGGTTCACTTCCTCTTGAGTCTCCTCTACATTGTCATCAATATTAATTCTTACTTCATCATTGGATTGCATCAAATTATTTGGAATCTCATCTTCTTGAATCACTAGTTCATCATCCATAATTGTTTTTGACTTGAGGTGGTTGCATCCCCACATTTTCCACTCCTTATAGTCACGGCCATAGCATGTCCCGTGTTGTTCCCACCCTTTGGGTTCACCACCGTGTCACTTGGTAGTTCCCCCTTAGGAAGAGTGTTCAAAGCTTGCAAGATTTGCCCTAATTGGACTTCCAGATTGCGAATTGAAGTGTTATGAGAGGCTAGTTGAGCATCGGAGTCGGCATTCTTCTCCATCATTTGTTTAAACATGTTCTCAATTTGCCCCTTCTCATTGTTGGAAGAGATAGGACCATGGGAAGTATAAGGAGGCGGGTTGCTTGGTTTTTAATATATCGGGGGCCTTTGAAAGCCCGACCCCCGATTCCCTTGATTATTGTTCCATCCCACTTGGTTGTTGCCTCCCCAATATCCTTTATTATTGCCACCACAATTACCTTGATTGTTTTGACCATTCCAATTACCTTGGTTGTTTTGACTGTTCCAATTCCCTTTATTACCTTGAGATCGCCATTGTTGTTGATTCGGGCCTTGAGAGTTATTTCTTTGCCCTTGGAAGTTGTTCACATTTTGTACTTCCTCCTCTTGTTCATCGTAAGATTCATCTTGGTCAAACCCACTATCTTCTTGAACATGTTGTTCCGCACGGTTTTACACTTGTTGACCCTTTTGCCTTCTCTTATTTACCATCATATTGAAACCCATTGCATTTACTTGCTTAGGACCTTGAACTTGTTGAAGTTGAGCTTTGGCTAATTAATTCATTGTAGTGGTCAACTCAGCAATTGTTTGCCCATGATCATGCAATTCTTTATGTAGGTGAATCACATTTGGATCATCTTGAGGAACATTTGCTCTACTTTGCCATGCCGATGTAGTATCCTCCATTTCATCTAATATTTCACAAGCTTCGGCATATGGTGTTGTCATGAATTTTCCACTGTCAAGTTGGTTGACCACATATTGATTGGTAGTATTGATCCCCCTACAAAAGTTTGTTGAATCATAGCCTCCGCCATATCATTGTTCGGGCACTCTTTCATCATAGTTTGGTACCTCTCCCATATCTCATTCAAAGGCTCATTGGGTTCTTGTTTGAATGCTAGAATCTCGTCTTTAAGAGTAGCCATATGTCCGGGAGAAAAGAACTTGGCAATGAATTTATCCACCAATTCATCTCATGTATGAATGGAATGGTTTGGCAACCTTTCTAACCAATCCAAGGTTTTCCCCCGTAGTGAGCAAGGAAATAGCCTCAACCTTAAAGCATCCTTGGAGATGTTTGTCTATTTACTCCCCCAGCAAGTGTCCACTAATCCTTTCAAGTGTTTATACGCATTTTGATTCGGAGCCCAAATGAAGAATCCCCATTGCTCTAGCAATGTGAGCATAACATTTGTGATTTGAAAGTTGCGCTCCCTAATGCGGGGCAGGACTATGGCACTTGCATACCCTTCATTCGGTAACACCCGGTGTGGAGCCGCTCTTGGTGGAGATGGGGGTGGAACGGGAACGGTGTCTTGAGGCGGTCGACCTCGTCTATTTGCTTGAGGTTCAGGAGGAACCTCTTCAACTTGGTCATCTTCCACGTCCACATCCCCCAAAGGCATGTTTCCGAGAGGATCATTGTTGTTGAGAATCATTGTTTCACCAAACATATTACTAACACGGAAGGAAAAAAAGACAATTCACACACAAAACTAAATATATAGCTAAATCCGTATTTATGCTCCCCGACAACGGCACCAAAAATTGAACTCGCCTAAGTCATACCCCGAATTGGGGTTGTGAAGCAGTCGATTACAATAATAATACCCAACTAGGAGTCGGGATCGAATCCACATGGAGCGTAGATGGGATTAGTGGTATGTACTTTGTCTAAGTACGTGAATTGTCTAAGTTGCACTTCCACAAACTTTGTTTTGATTTTACTTCTAAAATTATACTAAGGACTACAATTGAAAAATATGAAACTAGAGAAGAATGTTTTTTTGTTGGTTTTCAAATTTGTAAAGGGGCTAGGGCTGTGACTTCCACCTAGGTGTTTTCCTAACTGGTTGTGGGCTTTAGGGCGAGTTTCGTTGGTCGGGATGTATTATAGCAATTAACACTAAAATATCCACTCAATACCTCTCGGTAAGAGAGTAGTTTTTCCCAATTTGGCTTTCTCAAGTCCAAATGGGTATTGGACTAAACAGTTGACAAATTGCTCAAGTCGAGTTTTACTATCGCTTGGTTCAACCCTTTAATTGGGACTATCAATCTCTTAATTTTATCCCAAATTCTTGTTAGCTAAGTTTTTCTAGACTAAGTCTCTCTTTCTCAAGTATATACCAAGTCAAATAATCTTGAACCAATGTTTGCAACCATTAATTCTACAATTATAGCAAGAACTAGGCTAAATAATACATACCCAACCATAAATAATCCCTAAATCAAACACCCATTAGGTTTTCATACTAGGGTTGTGTCACAACCCTAGCTAGACATTTAGCTACTCATAGTGGACAATGAAGAAAATAAAGAAGAAAAGATGATAAAACTCATATTGAATGATTAGTATATGAAAATCCAATGTAAAATCAACAATATAAACTAAAGTTGCCTAAAAGAGTAAAGAAAAATGACTACAGACTTTCTAGTATTCAAAACTTTATCTAATTTCGTGAAAGTAGCAAATTTATACAACGCTAGAATTTTCGAACAAAATTACCCTTTTGGAGGTTCTGCGGCCGCATAATTCTGTGTGCGGTCTGCACTTTTTTTCAGCTCTTGACAGGAGTGGATTTTGAGGCCGTATAATTCTGGATTGTGGCCGCACCTCTTAAATTCTGCGGTCCGCATAATTCTGGGTGCGGTCGCACATTTGATTTCTGCAGTCGCACAATTATAGTGCGGTCCGCAGTTCTTGTTGGGCTTGAATTTGAAACTCTTAGAACTTTGACTTCTGCGGCCGCATAATTATTGTGCGGTCCACACTTTACACTGAAGCTCTGTTGAGTCTTCTTCATATTCTGCGGTCACATATAGAAATCTACGGTCCGCACATGAGCCTGTGTGCTTGATTTTTGTCCTTGTTCAAAATCACTCCTTGAGTTGGATTTCTACTTAATGGTTTATTTTTCAATACTCCTGCAAGTAAGCATATTTCATCGGTTTTCGGGAATACCTTTAAACATTTATGAACTAAAATGAAAGTCAAAAGGCGCAAATAAGTAGTCAAAATTCACACTTATCAACTCCCCCAAACTTAAACTTTTGCTTGTCCTCAAGTAAATAAGGTAATTCTCACCTCCACAAAATAAGAGTTATTCCAGCTAATCTACGGTGAATCAAACACACATCAATTGGGACCAACAATTATCCACACACTCATGAATTATTAACAAGGCAATGTTTTGAAGTTTTAAGCACGAATAGTTCTAATGTGACACTTGAGCATCAAGAGTTGACTTTACTCATAAAGGAAGTTCGCTCTTCCATGTAGGTCACTGTGGATCCAAAACTCCTCCTCATCTACTCTCTGTTAGCTTATCTCACTTAAGAATGTAGCACTCAATTCAAGGATTTGTGAAAATATCGCTCATCTCTTTCAAAAGAATGTCACAAGTACGGCTCTAAGTACCATATGCTTGCTCCTCATGTAAATCACCACTAATGTAATTTCACTCGGCTTGAAATCCCGTAGGGCATTTTCGGGATGTAATGAAGGCTTTTGGACTAAGATAGTAAATGTTGGAATAGAACGGGTTCATCTTTCCTTAAGCACTCCATTTTCTCTTTTTGGCTCATGATATTGTCGACTTTTTGAGGCATTTTCTTTTTCCTTAGGGGAACTAGAGAGACTTAACATCATTCTTTCTTGGTCATGATATTCATTTTTATCCTTCTTTGTTTTCTCCCTGCTTTACATTTTTTGCTTTTCTTTGAATCCCTTCAACTCCTCAATTTATTCGCTTTCTTTTTGCATTTTTCTTTTGTTCTTTCTTTCTTTTTTTCTTTGCCTTTCCTTTTTCTTCATTTCTTTTCTCTTTTTGTACCTTGATACCACTTTCAAACTCCTCATATCTCCCCCAAACTTATGTTTTAGCCAATTTCTTCTCATGAGTATTAAAGAAAGCTCGGGTGCTAAGAGAGGGTCACTACAAAACAGGTAAAGGCTTGTAACATGGTTATCAAATGAGAAAGGCTTTAGGCTCAAAAGGGTTGACTAGGGATAACGTTATTGGTGGGCCATAGAAAATTTCAAAATGAGTCAAGGAGAGCCTACAATCACTTATCAAGCCAAGCAAAACTTAAAAATTTTCCTAGAAACACATTCGGGGCAAGTTCTAGACCATTCGCACAGGTACTTGGACTTGCAACAGAACATCTCACCTCTCACACAGCTGGATTGTTAAAGAGGATAGAGTCGAGGGCCTACAACAACCATATTCGAGATTGAAAATCACTAATGGCTAAACTAAACAACTCGATGATCAAAAGGTCACTAACTAGAGCTATATCTTTCCAAGAACGTGTTTTTAATCATAAGCATGTAGTTAAGTGTGTTGGTACCAAGTGAAGCCTTCTTGACTCTTCTAGTTCGACTCAATTAGGTCCTCTTATTCATTATTACTATTGTTCTTACCTAAACATCAAAAACGGACTCAATCCCTTAAGAAGGTTGTCACGCCATCCATCGTTGGGAAGAGTCACCCGGTTCACACACCACCTTTGGTAAATACCGTGGCATTAAGAAAACCAAAGGCTTATTGATCACTAAAACATAAAAAGAAACTATTAAATCAAAAAAAAGCTATTAAAGTAAATAAGAAGCTAGACTATTAAGAAAACAGAATAAAGAAGCTATGAAATAAACTACTGAAAGCAAAAATGAATATACAAACCGAAAAAGGACAAGATAATATATAAATCAATAGAGAGAGAAGAATATATACATAATGAACATAAAAATAAAAAGAGAGTATTATAGTTATTACAGGCCAGTGTCAAATGTCATATCAAATCAAAATAGATCACCCCCCCCCCTGAATAAGAATAAGTATTGTCCTCAGTGCTTAACAAAAATAAAAATAAGGAGGGGAAAGAACAGAGAAGACTCCCTATGTGGTCTCAGTATCCATAGCAGCATCACCTCCCTCAGGCTCCTCCAACTGTATCTCATCATCCTCTACTCATAGTTGGTAATGAAGAAAATAAAGAATAAAAGATGATAAAACTCATATTGAATGATTAATACATGAAAATCCAATGTAAAATCAACAATATAAACTAAAGTTGCCTAAAAGAGTAAACAAAAACGAATACAGAATTTCTGGTATTCAAAACTTGACCTAATTTTGTAAAAGTAGTCTACTTATACAAAGCTAGAATGTTTGGACAAAAGTACCCTTTCGGAGGTTCTGCGGCTGCACAATTCTATGTGTGATCCGCACTTTTCTTCAGCTCTTGACAAGAGTGGATTCTTCGGCCGCACAATTCTGGATTGCCGCCACATCTCTTGAGTTTTGTGGTCTGTATAATTCTGGGTGCGGCCGCACATTTGATTTCTGCGGTCCGCATAATTCTGGGTGCGGCTGCACATTTGATTTCTACGGTCGCACAATTACAGTGCGGTCCGTAGTTCTTGTTGGGATTAAATTTGAAACTCTCTGAACTTTGACTTCTGCGGCCGCACAATTATTGTGCGGTCCACACTTTACATTGAAGCTTTGTTGATTCTTCTTCATATTCTGCGGTCGCAGATAGAAATATGCGGTCCGCACTTGAGCCTGTGTGCTTGATTTTTGTCCTTGTTTAAAAGCACTCCTTCTTGAGTTGGATTTCATCGTAATGTTTCATTTTCTAATACTCCTGCAAGTAAGCATATTTCATTAATTTTCAGGAATACCTTTAAATATTTATGAACTAAAACAAAAGTCAAAAGGCGCAAATAAGTAGTCAAAATCCCCACTTATCAGTAGTACCTTCTCCCCCACCATGTAAGCAACATCACAAGCCTTCCGATCGGCGTAGCTCTTCAGTCTAGACTGCGCCGTGTGAAGCTAATCCTAAATCAACTTAACCTTATCCAAAGCATCATGAATAAAGTCACTACCCAATAGCCTAGCCTCACCCGGCTCAAATCATCCCACGGAGACCGACATCGCCTCCCATACAAAGCCTCATACGGAGCCATCTGAATGCTCGATTGTTAGTTATTGTAGGAAACTCTGCGAGTAGTAGGAACTGATCCCAAGAACCCCCGAAATCTATGACACAAGCGCGTAGCATATCCTCCAATATCTGAATAGTGCGCTCAGAAAGTCCGTCCCTCTGAGGGTGGAAGGCTGTACTCAACTCAATCTGGGTGCCCAACTCTTGCAGCACTGCTCTCTAAAACTGCGATGTAAACTGCATGCCCCGATATGAAATAATGGACACCGTAACACTATGAAGGCAAATAATCTCGCGAATGTAGATCTCAGTCAACCACTCTGAAGAATAAGTAGTCCCAACTGAAATGAAATGTGCGAACTTGGCCAACCGATCCACAATCACCCAAATAGCATCAAACTTCCTCGAAGTCTGTGGGAGCCCAACTACAAAATCCATGGTGATACGCTCCTATTTCCACTTCGGAATCTCAAGCCTCTGAAGCAATCCGCCTGATCTCTGGTGCTCATACTTCACCTGCTAACAATTTAGGCACCGGGCTACTAACCCGACTATATTTTTCTTCATCCTTCTCCACCAATAGTGCTTCCTCAAGTCCTGGTACATCTTCGTAGCATCCGGATGAATGGAATACCGCGAACTGTAGGCCTCCTCAAGAATCAACTCACGTAGCCCATCTACATTAGGCACACAAATCCGACCCTTCATCCTCTACACCCCATTATCCCCAATAGTAACATCCTTGGCATCACCATGCTGAACCTTGTCCTTAAGGATAAGCAAATGGGGATCATCATATTAGCACTCTCTGATGTGATCATATAAGGAAGACCGAGAAACCACATAATCTAGAACCCGACTGAGCTCTGAAATATCTAATCTCACGAACTGGTTGGCCAAGGCCTGTACATCAACTGCAAACGGTCTCTCAACAAAAGGAATAAGTGCAAGGCTACCCATACTCACTTCCTTTCTACTCAAGGCATCGGCCACCACATTGGCCTTCTCGGGATGATACAGAATAGTAATATCATAGTTCTTTATCATCTCCAACCATCTTCGTTCCCTCAAATTTAAATCCTTCTGTTTGAACAAATGCTGGAGACTTCGATGATTCGTAAATACCTCACAAGACACACCGTAAAGATAATGCCTCCAAATCTTTAATGCATAAACGATGGCTACCAACTCCAAATCATGAACAGTGTAGTTCTTCTCATGGGGTTTCAACTGACGTGAAGCATAAGAAATCAGTCTACCTTCCTGCATCAAGATACACCCAATACCGATCCGAGAAGCATCACAATACACTGTATAAGAGCCTGTCGCATAAGGCAAAACTAGAATTGGAGTTGTGGTCAAGGCATTCTTGAGCTTCTGAAAACTCTCCTCACACTCATCTGACCACCTGAACGGGGCACCCTTCGGGGTCAATTTGGTCAAAGGCGCTGCAATAGATAAGAAATCCTCCACAAAGCGACAAAAATATCCGGCCAAGCCGAGAAATCTCCGAATCTCAGTAACTGAAGATGGTCTGGGCCAACTCTGAACCGCCTCTATCCTCTTTAGATCCACCTTAATTCCCTCACTAGACATCACGTGCCCCAAGAACGCCACTGAACTGAGCCAAAACTCGCACTTGTAGAACTTGGCATAAATTTTCTCCTCCCTCAGTCGCTGTAGTACAATCCTCAAATGCTGGGCATGCTCCTCCTAGCTACGTGAGTATACCAAGATATCATCAATGAATACTATGACAAACGAGTCGAGATATGGCTAAAATACAATGTTCATCAGATGCATGAATTCTGGGGCATTGGTCAGCCTGAAAGATATCACAAGGAACTCATAGTGACCATAGCGGGTCCTAAATGCCATCTTTAGAATATCTGAGTCCCGAATCTTCAATTGATGATACTCAGACCTCAAATCAATCTTAGAAAACACCCCGCTCCATGTAGATGGTCAAATAGATCATCAATGCTCGACAAAGGATACTAGTTCTTAATTGTAACTTTGTTCAATTGTCTATAGTCGATGCACATCCACATAGTACCATCCTCCTTCTTCACAAATAGAACCGGTGCACCCCAAAGCGATACACTAGGCCTAATAAATCCCTTATCAAGGAGTTCCTGAAGTTGCTCTTTTAATTCTTTCAACTCAGTTGGTGCCATACGATACAGAGGAAAAGCAATTGGTTGAGTGCCCGACACCAAGTCAACACCAAAGTCAATATCCCTGTCGGGTGGCAAGCCCGGCAGGTCTACAGAAAACACATCCGGAAAGTCTCACACCACCGGAATAGAATCAATAATAAGGGTATCAGCACCAATATCCCTCACAAAGGCCAAATATGATAGACACCCCTTCCCAACCATCCATTGGGCCTTCAAATATGAAATCACCCTGGTGGGAACATAATCTAGAGAACCTCTCCACTCGATCCTTGGAAACTCCAGCATCGCCAACGTCACGGTCTTAGCATGACAATCCAGAATAGCATGACATGGAGACAACCAATCCATACCCAAAATCACGTCAAAATCGGCCATACTAAGCAATAAGATATCAACTCTAGTCTCCAATCCCCCAATAGTCACTACACATAACCGATATACACGGTCCACAACAATAGTATCGCCCACTGGCGTAGATACATGAACAGATGAAACTAAGGACTCACGGGGCATATCCAGATAGCGAGGAAAATATGATGATACATACGAATAAGTGCAACCATGGTTAAAGAATATAGAAGCATACCTGTGGCATACTGAGACAATATATGTGATCACTTGGTCTGAAGCAACAGCCTTTGGCTTGGCGAGAATAGCATAGAATCGAGCCTCACCGCCACGTGATCGGCCTCCCCCTCTAGGGAGACCCCTAGCTACCTGAGCCCCACCCCGAGCTGGCTGGGCGGGTGGTGAAGTAACTGGTGCGGAAATCGCAGCCTGACTCGTCTGCTGAACTAGGCCTCCCAAAAGGCGGGGACAATACTTCTTCACATGACCCAACTCTCCACACTCAAAATAACCTCTCTCGAAAAATGGTGGCAAGTACTGAGGCGGACCTCGAGAACCAGAATAACTATCAGAGGAACCTGGTGCTGATGATTCCTGAACTGAAGGTGCATGAGATGAACTCTAAGCTGGGAGTGCATTGAGATATGACTTACTCAGACGAGCATTGTATGAACCATGGCTAGCTTATGCGCCATGATGAACTGGATGAGTCATCTGAGCGGGCCTATAAAGACAACCCCTATTGTGGTAGAACTGACCCCCAGAAGAAACACTGCTGAAACCATCCAAACCACGAGGCCTCTTGGCCTCCCTTTTCTCAAACTCTTGACTACGAACAACTCTAGCCGCCGAGCAATATCAACCACCTTGTCGAACCTAGCACCTGATACACTCTCCCGAGTCATAATAAAGCGCAACTGATAGGTGAGGCAATCAATGCACCTCCTAATCATCTCCCTCTCAGTGGGAACCAACCAAACTGCGTGACGAGTCAACTCTGAAAACCTCATCTCTAATGGGTCACACATATGCCCTCCTAACGTAGCTGCTCGAACTACCTGTGCAGCTCCTCCCTGCGGGTCTGTGGCACAAACTTCTCCAAGAAGAGAATGGAGAACTCATGCCATGAAAGTGGTGCAGCACCGACTGGTCTTATCCTCTCGTAGGCCTCCCGCCATCTGAAGGCAGCCCCTGATAGCTAAAAAGTAGTAAAGGAGACTCCACTAGTCTCCTGAATACCCGTTGTGCAAAGAATCCACTAGCACCTATCCAAGAAGTCCTGAGCATCCTCTGACTCAGCCCCACTGAATGATGGAGGCCTGAGCCTCCCAAATATCTCTAGCCTCTTCTGCTCCTCGTCACTCATAACGAGACCTACCAGGCTTGAGAAACTGCAACCGGCTGGGCTGGCAGTACCCCGGTGTTTGGAGTCCCTGTACCACCTGCTCTGGAGTACGGGCGGTAGGAGTCTGAGCACCTCCCCCAGCCTGAGAAGTGGCTGGTGCGGCCTGAAAAGAGACCGCCTGAGCAAGGCTAGTACAAACAGTCAAAATCTAGGCCATAGCCTCCTGAAGGCCTGGAATCATAATGGGCATCGCTGGTGCATGAGTTGGCCCCACTGGCTCAACTACATCTAGAACCTGCTCCTGAGCTGGAGCAACTGGTGGATCTGCAGGTGCTGCTCTAGCTACTGTACGAGCTGCACCTCGGCCTTTACCACAGCTTTGGCCTCTCGTGGCCCTAGCTGGTGGTACCGGTGGTCGTCCACCTGATCCAGTAGCATATGTCCTTACCATCTGTGAGAGAATAGAATAAGAGAAGTTTAGTTCCCGGAATCAACAAATTCGCATGACAAGGATACAAGAATATGGAGTTTTCCTAAGGGTTTGGTAGCCTCTCGAAGATAAGTACAGACGTCTCCATGTCAATCCGCAAGACTCTACTAAACCTGCTCATGACTCATGACCCCTATGTAACCTAGGCTATGATACCAACTTGTCACGATCCAAAATCTCAAGTGTCGTGATGGCGCCTATCATATTACTAGGCAAGCCGAAAACTCACACATACCAACATCTTGATACTTAAAATATACGGAAATAAGCTTAAGTAAATAGAAGTCTCATAAAACTGAATGAAAACGTCACAGCTCAATACAAAATTTTCCAAAACCCGGGTATCACTGAGTACATGAGCATCTATACAAATACATAGTACGATACACTGTCTAAGAAAGTAGTATTGAATAAGTAAAACTGAGGAATAGGGGAGGAGAGTCAAGGACTGCGAACGCTAAGGCAGCTACCCCGATAATCTTCGAACGGATGAAACTCTAAGATCAACAACCACCGTTCCCGAAAACACATGGATCTCCACACGAAGTGCAGAGTGTAGCGTGAGTACAACCAACTCAATAAGTAACAAGTCTAACCTTTGGACTGAAAGCAATGACGAGTCCGAACAATACGGCCTAAATACATAACTAAACAGTACAGAAATTTACAGAACATATGACAGTAATATCTCAGAGAAACTCATAATTTACATGTACCAGTGCGTGAATATAGACATGCTTCCAGGTTTAACAATTAAGCTCGGAACATATAAAATATGTCAAGTCTGAATGATATGAGGAATATGACATCTCTATATTTACATGCCAATATGCATATCGTATGTAACGCAACACAATGAAAGCCTCGTGTACTCACACTCTCAGAGTACTCAACCTAGCTGTCTCAATTCTCACTCATCACACTCAATCACTCAGCATTGTACAGGACAGATCCAGCCTGAATCAAATATCGTGAATCAATAGCAACTGTGCTCACTGTGGGTGTGCAAGACTCTGGAGGGTCATATCCAGCCCAAACGCTATAATAAACAAAGCATGGCATAAATCAATAAAGCATGTTGCGGCGTGCAGCCCGATCCCATAAATATCACTCACAAATAGGCCCTCGGCCTCACTCAATCATTAATCTCTCCAGTCTCTCGGGCTCACAACACTCGTGCTAAGCAGCCCAAAACAATTATACGTGATGTGACAATGTAAGGTAACAGAGACTGAGATATGATATGTAATGATGAATGTGACTGAGTACATAACTACAATTAAGCAAATAACTCAACAGCAAAGAACGACCATTGTGGGTCCCAATAGTATCAGCACATAGCCTAAACATGATTTTTAGCATATATTGCATCTCAAGTGCTCTAACACATAGAGTACATCAAAACTATTCAGATAAGATAGCTACATAGTTCTATGGAATTGACTTAATCACAATTACTACGATGGACACCCATACGCCCGTCACCTAGCATGCGCGTCACCTTAACACCAATCAAATAGCACGTAATTTCAGGGATTCATACCCTCATAACCAAGTTTAGAAGTATTACTTACCTCAAACCGTGCAAATCTATACTCAAACAAGCCACTACCTCACGAATCAGCCTCTGAATGTCTTGAATCTAGCCACATACAATTCGATACGATCAACTCAAGCTATAGGAATCAATTCCATATGAAAATGCTAACTTCTTAATCCAAAGTCAAAAAAAAGTCAACTCAAAAGTCAACCCCTGGGCCCACGTCTCTGAATCTAATAAAAGTTATAAAATTTGAAAGCCCATTCAACCACGAGTCCAACCATACCAAATTTATCAAATTTCGATACAAATCGTCACTCAAATCTCCAAATTTAACTCTCCAATCCCTAGCCTAAAACTCCCAAAATTCACATCAAAAATATACAAACTAGGTGAGAAATTCAATGGAGAAACAATATTATTGAATAAATATGATTACAAGTGACTTACCTCAAGAAACCCCTCGAAACCCCACTCAAAAATCGCCTTAGTCCGAGTTTGCAAAGTCAAAAATGATTAAAATCACGAAACCCTCAGATTTTACTCGCACCTGCGCTGCCGCTTTTGCGGAGGAAAACTCGCATCTGCGAAACTCACTAAACATCCGACCATGCGCACCTGCGGTCCCAGCCTCGCACCTGCGGGACCGCACCTGCGAACCTCTCCTCGCTTCTGCGACCCAAGGCAGCCTGACCAAATCCGCTTCTGCATCCGCATCTGCGGAAACTTTTTCGCGCCTGCGACACCCAATAACTTTCCTCCTTTTCGCAGTTGCGCAAGCTTAGCTGCTTCCGCAGCTCCGCACCTGCAGCCAATCCCACCGCAGGTGCGATGACACCAGATCTACACCACCTTAGCATAACACTTAAGCCAAATTCGATCCGTTAACCATCCAAACCCAACCCGAGGCCCCCGGGACCTCAACCAAGTATACCAACAAGTCCTAAAACATCATGTGAACTTAGTTGAGGCCTCAAATCACATCAAAAATATGAATCGCACCTCAATTCAAGCCTAACGAAAACTAGGAGATTCCAACTTTTACAATCGATGCAGAAACCTATCAAATCACGTCCGATTGACCTCAAATTTTGCACACAACTCATAAATGACACAACAGACCTACTCCAACTCTCGGGCACAAAATCCGAGCCCGATAACCACAAAGTCAACTCTGGGTCAAATTTCTCAATTTCCAAAACTTCTAATTTTCCAATTTTCGCTATATCAAACCTAAATCAACTACGGACCTCCAAATTACTATCCGGACACACTCCTAAGTCCAAAATCACCCAACGGAACTATCGGAACCATCAAAACTCCATTCCGAAGCCATTGCACATAAGTCAACATTCGGTCAACCTTTTCAACTTAAGCTTCCAACCTTGAGACTAAGTGTCTCAACTCATTCCGAAACATCCCCGGAACCGAACCAACTATCTCGGCAGGTCACATAACGGCAAATGAGCATACAATAAGCAGTACATGGGAAAATGGGGCTACAATACTCAAAACGACCAGGCGAGTCGTTACAGATCCAAAGTCGAGAGAAAAATAATCCAAATCGCACGCTAAGATACCTAACCAATAACTTCGTGAAAAAGGAAGTAATCAAGAATGATATCCCAGAGATGATAAAAGACAATATTTGATTGTCCATAAAACTTGATAACTATAAAAGGTAACACTTGATGCATTCAGATGTAGAATCTAGATGCATGGTTATGGATGGAGAAAGAAAGCTCTCTAGAAAAAAGAAAGAGTTTGATTAATGGATGTTATTTTGCGATAGTAATGTTTTTAATATGTTGGAAATAATTTCTATAATAGTTTTTATTGATTAAGAAGAAAAATTGTTTGAATAGACTTCTTACATCAGTTAACTTGTGTCTTTTAGAATAAACTTGAGAATATATAACTTTTCATATATTTTTAGTTAACTCTTAAATCTCCAAAGGTTATATGATCTTGTTGAAACTAAAAAGAAAGCATGACAACTTATGAAATTAAAGTAATAAAATTATAAATCTGAGAGACATATTAAGTTGAATATAGTAATTGAGATGCACGATTGAGAACTTCTATGGCGTAGAATTTCTTCCTTCTTGCGTAATTGGCTAAATTGGATCAACAATTATTATTTACAAGAATTTTTTTGTAAACTTTTATTTTTGTAACTCAAACATAATTTTCACTATAAAAAGCATATAATTCATTGAGTCAGGTTACACGCGCAAAGCTCGTACTCTAAGACTAGTCTCTGATATATATATATATATATATTCACAGACTTACAAGCCCGAAAATTAAGAAAAACTAATATCATCTAGTGAAAATTTTGAGTATGCCAGCGACTACTTGCACTGTTGCAAATATACGTGTCGTAAGCGAATCCATGTAACTAGCAGCGAGCACAATGGAGGAGGTTACCAGCGGAACTTAATTCCTAAGGTAATAGCTAAGAGGCGCCAGTTGGAAAACTTCATTTTACTATTAGCACCAACTGCTTAAATTAAAACTAAGTATGGCGGAGGAAGGACGTATAACATATGCATAATCCATGTATAATATGTACAGAGGCGGATTCAGAATTTTAAGTTTATGGGTTCCTATAAAAATCTCAAGTTAATATACAATAATACTAATTGAATTAACATACTGGGTTCCAAGCTAAATATTCTTATACATTTAATGAATTTTTCAATACAACATTTAGAAAAAAAGTCACTGGGTTCACGGGAACCCGTAACTAATGACTGGATCCGTCCCTAAATATGTGTATAATCTATGTATACTTGCCAGAATAAATAAACAATAAATTCGGCCGGGTATTAATATATATACTTTGAGGCTAATGATGTTAGACTATGTGAATGGTTAGAGCCTCACGTCCTCTATTAATTTGCGCATGCATATAATAGTATTGTGATGAAAGAAGTTCAATATCGTAGAGGTAAAAAAAACTGGTCTATTTTCTGTGTTTGTTATGATTCTTGAGAAAATATTAGACCATGCCCACATCTTGATCGTGGGATGGCTACAAAATCATTAAATCCATTGCCAAGAACTATTCTTATATCAGTAGGAAATTAAGCCATATTACTGAATATTGGATTAAAAGAACTCTTGAATATTAATATTGTTATAACGACTCAGTCTTCTTTCCAGAAAAAATGCAGAATTTCCTATTTGGAAGAGTTTAAATTCTATCCACCAATAATGTATTAACTTTTTACTCTATTGGTAAAGTTTATCGATAATAACAGGTAATTCTTTCTATCAAGTCGGAATATAATATATGATAAACTTGAAAATAGTAATAATCTACTATAAACAGTACAGTTGTACTGATAACGTAAAAATTACTCTATCGGTACAACACTTATATCCAATCTTGAATAGATACTTTTGGGGCACTTTTGATTGTTGTCATGTTGTAAGTAATGAAGCTTTAAGATCCAAGTAGATTCAGGATACAGGTTAATTGAATTGAACTAACTCTCAGAAAACCAAAATCCAGCTGAAAATAATAAGTGCTGCTAGTGACTTGCGTGTGGTGTTTGGCCCACTTTGTTTGCCACCTGCAGTTGTAGATGATCTTTCATTACCCTTTGAATTCTCAAAAGATAAATGGATAGGTTTCTTTTTTTGCCATTAAGACAGGGTCTGTTTCTATTTTAGCCAATCTAGTTCTAACACAACCATTTTTATTGGTGGACAATGGGGACTAGGGTATTGAAAGATGAACCCGTATTATATTTTTTTTGAATCGAAACGCCCAATTAGAGATGGAATTCCAATCTTTTCGATCTTGGTTTCATAAGAGCAAGTCAGAAAGATTGAGAAATAGAACCATCTAATTTAAGAATCAAGGGAAAGTCAACTGCATGAAGTCCATCAATAGTATTGTAGCTTATGAGCCTGATGAGTTGACTAATTCTTTTACCTCGCATTCTCTTTCTTTGCTTTGAAGTTCTTTAATTTATTCATACAGTCCCAAACTTAGATTCCTGGTCCAAACTCTCCCAAATAACGAGTTTCCAACGTGAAAATGGGTATTTTTTAGTTAATACGGTGGGAGTAACGTAGAGGTATATTTGGACATTTCTCAATTATCCAAAGAGTATATTTGGACCTTTTTAATTGATTAAGGTATGCTTTAAATTATTGCAGAAGGTATATATATAAACCAATCTTCTGTTTGTTCATGCAGCTTTATTATGGCAAATGCCAAAGTCAAGTTGAATAACATATTAGAGGGAGAGACGTATTTGAAACGCGGTTTTCATGAGCACATAGGTAAATAGACGTGTCACGACCCAAAATCTAACTAGTCGTGATGCCACCTAGTCTCATCCGCTAGGTAAGTCAATTGGCAATCATCCAATTCAAATGAAATTTACTGAAAAAATAAGTGATGAAATAATTATTTTATACAAAAGATTTTCAAGGACGGGTAGTATAAATCATGAACTTTTAAGATTTAGAGTTTACAAAACTGGTATGAAATAAATACATCATCTATTTGAAATATACAAGGACAGATTAAAAATTCTAAAGCTACCGAGAACAAGAGGCAGATATGACCGGAACGCAGGTATATCTTTAAATCCAGCTCCCGCCATACACAGCAACATCAGCATCCAACATCTGCACGCAAGGTGCAGAAGCGTAGTATGTGTACAACCAACCCCATGTACTCAATAAGTAACAAACCTAACCTTAGATTGAAAGTAGTGACGAGCTGGGATAAAGGTCAGAGTCCAACACCAATAGCCAACAACATCTCATAACAATATAATAAAAGTGGTACAAGAAATAACTCAGAGATATAATGTTTAACTCGTTCACAGTTCCAGAAAATAGACATGTTTTTCAAGTATATCAGTGAAAACCCAAATCTTTTAATGAAACCACCAAAAATATGAGTAAATTTGAAAAACTGTGATTTTTTTCCAAAAACTTTCAACAACGGGTAAGATGTTTCATCATCAAATGGCATGAGGAAAGTACATTTCTATGCTTATATGTCAATATGTATGTGAAGTCATGAATGACGCAACACCATACAACATGAGGAAAATGCATCTCTATGCCTGTATGTCAAGTTGCATGTCGAATGCAATGCAACACAGTGATTAAATCATATGCATACTCTCAGAGTATCAATTCACCTAGTCCTCCCAGTCACTCAGTCCTCCCAATCACTCGGCACTCGCACTCGACACTCGCACCCAGTAGGTACATGTGCTCACTGTGGGTGTATAGACTCCAGAGGGGCGGATCCTGCCCAAGCTCTAATATATAAGCCAATCATGGCATAAGTCAATAAAGTCTGTTGCGGTGACCCCAATCCCATAAACATCCTCCCAATCAGGCCCTCGGCCTCACTCAGTCATCAATCTCTCCAGTCTCTCGGCCTCACAAGTCTCATGCCAATCGGCCCAAACAATGATAATATGATGTGAGACAAATGATAACAAAGACTGAGATATGATATGCAATGAATGAGTATGACTGAGTATGTAATTGCAATTTAAGCAAATAACTCAATAGAAGAAATGATCTCAGTGGGTCCCAACGGGGTAAGTATATAGCCTAAAAATGATTTCTTACATGGATCACAGCTCAATTGCACTAGCACGTAGAAATCTCATGAATAAAGACAAGATTAGGTAACTACACAGTACCACAGAAACAACCGAGTCATAATTCACACAGTGCACGCCCACAAGCCCGTCACCTAGCATGTGTGTCACCTCAACACCAAATACATAACACGTATATTCAGGGCCCATGCCCTCACCAACAAGTTTAGAAGTCTTATTTACCTCAAATAAGCCAAATCCAATACCGAGCAAGCCAAATGATGCTCCAAAAATGCCATCCTGTATGCACCGACCTCCGACCGGCTCAAAACTAGCCAAAAGCAACTCAAATACATCAAATAATACCTAAGGAAACAAACCCAATTGATAAAGATCGAATCTTTAATCAAAAGCTCCAAAGTCAACCAAAAAGTTAAATTCGGGCTCGCACCTCGGAACCCGACAAAACTTATAAAATCCGATAACTTATTCGATTACAAGTCCAACCATACTAGTTTCACTAAAATCTAACTCTGAATCAATGTTTAAAACTCAAATATTCACTCTATGAAACTTTAGACAAACCCCCTCACTTTTCTCTTTAAAATTCACAATCCAATTACTAAAATCGAAGATAGATTCACGAAATATAACCAAAACTGAGTGAAAATATTTACCCCAATCCATAAGGTAAAACCCGCTTCAAAAATCGTCTCAATCCGAGCTTCATAGCTCCAATTATGCAAAAATGGCCGAAACCCTCGAAATTGGAGTACTTATAATCACTGGGCGAATCAATGAATCGTGATTGCGGAAATACCATCGCGATCGCGAAAACGCAAAAGCACTACTCTTAAAAATGCAATACGCGATCGCAGCAAAAGACTCGCGAACGCGATCCACAAGACTGACAGAACTACGCGTTCGCGGAGACAACCTCGCGAACGCGGAGAGATAACCAGCATTCTGCCTAGCTCAACCCCAAACACTACGCGAATGCATGGAAGCATATGCAAACGCGATGAAGACCATCCCAACTCTACGCGAACGCGGCCATCAAATCGTGACCGCGATGAAGAAAATGCCTAGATCCAGATTTCCTCTACGCGATCGCATACTAATCTTCGCGATCGCGGAGGAAAGTCGAGGCATCAGAAACCAGCAGCAACCAGCAATGAAAACAAGAAGAAAAATGGTCTGAAATCAATTTGAAACACGTCTGAGCCCCTCGTGACCTCGTCCGAATATACCAACAAGTCTCATAACCTAACACGGACCTACTCGAGGCCTCAAATCACGTATAACAACATCTAAATGATGAATTATACCTCAAATCAAACTTAATACACTTTAGAACATTCAACTCCCAAAACTCGTGCCGAACCTCATCAAATCAACTCGGAATGAACTCAAATTTTGCACACAAGTCCTAAATGACATAACGAAACTATTTCAATCCCCGGAACCACAATCCGAATCTGATTTCATCAAAGTCAACTCCCGTTCAAACTTATGAACTTTCCAAACATTCGAATTTCTAACTTTCGCCAATTAGTGCCAAAACCTTCTAGAAATATCCAAATGCAAATTCGGGAATACGCCTGAGTCCAAAATTACCATACGAACCTAACATAACTATCGAAACTCCAATCCGAGGTCAAATACTAAAAAGTCAAAGTTGGTCAACTCTTCCAACTTAAAGCTTCAATCATGAAATTTATTCTTCCAAATCAATTCCGGATAACCTGAAAACCAAAATCGATAATTCACACAAGTCATAATATATCATACGATGCTGCTCAAGACTTCAATTAGCTTAACGGAATATAAATTCTCAAAACAACCGGGCGGGTCGTTACAAGATGGCAGACATATATAGTAAAAATTAAATACTTCAGGATATGTTGGAACATTATCCCTAACTAGAATATGAACCTAAGACAATAGTGCTATATCTTGGTATAGTCCGTAACAGTATAAGTGGCAGTCACATGCAATGACCATTAGCCATGTTACAGAAACATGCAACAATATTTGAAGGTGAAGTGTGTCTAACTAGAATTACACCACCTCAATCCATATATACAAATAAGAAGTACCAGTATGAAATAAAGACGGTAAAGTAAAGATAAGCATAGAGAGAAACTAATATATTATTCAACTTCAAACCGATATACATAATGAACTGAAAACTCCTCTATTTATAGAAGAAAGGAAGCAGTTGTGATGCTTTTCTTGAGCTGCTTGTAAGTTGTCTGCATGAGCTGCTTGCAACCTGCTTGTTTAATAAGAAGCTACTGCAAATCATTTCATTGAGTTGCTTACAACCTACCTGCATCAGTTGCTTGTAGATAAATTTCAATAGAGTACCAAACGAATAATCTTCTTCAGGAAGATTATCTATAGCGGATTAACAAATGGACATCCACAATATAATTATTTTTATAACACTCCCCCTTGGATATTCATTAAAAGATATTGTATCTCGTTAAAACCTTACTAGGAAAAACCTAGTGAAAAACTTTCTAGTGAAGGAAAAAGAGTACACATATTTAGTAATACGCATTTCTAGTTGCCTCATAAAAACCCTTACAAGAAAAACCTCATAGGAAAAATCTTAGTAAGAAAAAAAAGAGTACAACGCGTATTTCTTTCCCCCTGATGAAAACCTCGTTTCAAATATTTGAGTCTCCACATTCCAATCTCGTATACCATCTTCTCAAAAGTTGAAGTTGGCAAAGGTTTAGTGAACAAATCTGTTGGATTGTCACTTGAACGGATTTGTTACACATCGATGTCACCATTTTTCTGAAGATCATGTGTGTAGAATAATTTTGGTGAAATGTGCTTTGTTTTATCTCCTTTTATAAATCCTCCCTTTAATTTGGCTATGCATGCAGCATTGTCTTCCTATAAAATTGTGGATGTTTTATCATATTCCAAACCATATTTTTCTTGAATAAAATGAATCACTGATCTCAACCATATGCATTCTCTACTTGCTTCATGAATAGCTATAATCTCAACATGATTTGAAGAAGTAGCAACAATAGATTGCTTTGTGGAGCTCCATGATATGGCAGTACCTCCACATGTAAATACGTACTCGGTTTGAGATCGAGTTTATGGGGATCAGATAAATAATCAGCATCTGCATAACCAACAAGATCTGCACTACCTTTGTTAGCATAAAACAAACCCATATCAAGAGTTATCTTTAAATATCGTAAAATATGCTTAATCTCATTCCAATGTCTCCGTGTAGGAGAAGAGCTATATCTTGCTAGTAAATTAATAGGAAATGCTATGTCAGGCCTTGTAGCATTAGCATGATACATAAGTGCACCAATTGCACTGAGATAGGGTGTTTCAGGGCCAAGGAGTTCCTCATCTCCTTCTGGAGGTCGAAATGGGTCTTTATTCGATTCAAGTAATCGAACAACCAATGGTGTACTCAATGGGTGCGCTTTGTCTATGTAAAAGCATTTTAAGGCCCTTTCTGTATAGGCAAATTGATGTATAAAGATCATGTCTGTTAAATGTTCAATTTGCACACAAAGACAAAGTTTTGTCTTTCCAAGATCTTTCATCTCAAATTCTTTCTTAAGATATTCAATTGCCTTTTGGAGCTCTTTTGGAGTTCCAACAAGATTTATGTCATCAACATAAACAGCAAGTATAACAAATTCTTATGCCATTTTTTTATAAAAATGCATGGACAAATAACATCATTTATGTAACCCTCTTTTAACAAATACTCACTAAGGCGATTATACACCAGATTGCTTTAAACCGTACAAAGATCTTTGTAATCTGATTGAATATATTTCTCGAGATTTTCAATTTGCTTTAGGCATTTTAAATCCTTCGGGGATTTTCATGTAAATCTCATTATCAAGTGACCCGTACAGATAAGTTGTAACCACATCCATCAGATGTATTTCAAGCCTTTCACGTAAGGCTAAACTGATGAGATATCGAAATGTTATGGCATCCATAACAGGTGAATATGTTTCTTCATAATCGACTCCAGGTCGTTGTGAGAATCCTTGTGCGACAAGGCGAGCCTTGTATCTTTCAACTTCATTTTTGTTATTCCTTTTTCACACAAAAATCCATTTATGACCAACTGATTTTATACCAGCAGGTGTTTGGACGACTGGTCTAAAGACCTCTCTTTTAGCAAGTGAGTTCAATTCTGATTGAATTGCCCCTTGCCATTTTGGCCAATCAGATCTTTATCGACATTCTTCGACAGATCGGAGTTCAAAATCTTCCCTATCTTGCATAATGTTAAGTGCAATATTATATGCAAAAATATTATCCACCACTATTTTAGATCGATTTAAATTAATCCCATTACCAGTAGAACTTATTAAAAGTTCCTCGCTCACTTGA
>AWOL01S0046467.1:0-16003 GCA_000715115.1 Nicotiana otophora | reverse complement strand
TTTTTCGCACAAAAACCCATTTATGACCAACTGGTTTTATACCAGCAGGTGTTTGGACTACTGGTCCAAAGACCTCTCTTTTCGCAAGTGCGTTCAATTCTGATTGAATTGCCCCTTGCCATTTTGGCCAATCAGATCTTTATCGACATTCTTCGACAGATCGGAGTTCAAAATCTTCCCTATCTTGCATAATGTTAAGTGCAATATTATATGCAAAAATATTATCCACCACTATTTTAGATCGATTTAAATTAATCCCATTACCAGTAGAACTTATTAAAAGTTCCTCGCTCACTTGAGTCTCGGGTTCATTGATTTCTTCAGGAATCTCAGAACTAATCAAATCTTGGGTCTCTTCAGGAGATCCCTTTATAGTATCGTTTTGATCATTTGTCGATTTTCTTTTTCGAGGATTTTGATCCTTAGAACCCCAAAGGCCTACCACGCTTCAAGTGTGCTTTAGGTTCACTAGCTCTCATGCTAGTAGATGGTCCTACTGGCACATCAATTCGGATAAGCACATTCTCTGCAGGGATATGTGACTTAGTTATCCTTTTCAAATCAGTAAATGTGTCTGGCATCTGAACTACAAACTCCTCTATTTATAGAAGAAAGGAAGCAGCTATGAGGTTTTTCTGGAAGTAGTTGCGAGGCTTTTTTTGAGCTGCTTGCAACCTGCCTGTTTAATAAGAAGTTGCTGCAAATCATTTTATTGAGTTGCTTGCAACCTGCCTGCATCATCTGCTTGTAGACAAACTTCAATAGAGTACCAAACGGATAATCTTCTTCAGGAAGATTATCTATAGTAGAGTAATAAATGGACATCCACAATATAATTATTTTCATAACACAGTAGAGTATATTCAAAGTATTTATAGCCCAAGAAGCCTAATTGCCTCCTCAACCCAAACTACTACTAATGTTTCTCTATTATTATGTACATATTGAAGGACTAATCTAATAGCTGTATTAGAGATTAATTCTAACCCTATAATTCCTGCAAGACTTAGCCATACTTGTAACTCAGCATCCTTCAAGCTAAGGTCCAAATCCATCTTTTATATGTGCACGATGCAATAAAGAAACAATAGATCAATATTTCAAAGTAAGAGATATATTAAGCATTTCTATTTCATAAATAATGACAAATCAGTTCAACAATTAATTCTCTGGAAATATGGTTAAACCGTTGGGCTTCGAGTTGAGAATTGGGCAATATATGGGATTTGTAACTAGAGCGGATTAATTTAGAACTTATAGCATGTTTGGTCAAGTTTCTTTTTGCCCAAAAGTGCCTTTTTTTATTTGCGAAAAGTACCTTTTTCCAAATTTAAGATGCTTGTCAAAATTTTTAGAAGAAAAGTAGAAGCAAAAAAATGCTTTTGGGATCCCAAAAGCATTTTTTTTAAAAGCAATTTTGAGAAAAATACACTTAGAATTACTTTTTAAAAGCTTGGTCAAATACTAATTGAGCTCAAAAGTCTTTTCAAATTAATTAGTCAAACGCAAACTACTTCACACCGAATGTACTTTTTTGAAAAGCATTTTTGAGAAAAGTATTTTTCAAAATAAACTGGTTTTAGAAGTTTGGCCGAATAGGCTATTAATTTGAGTCATATCTCTTTGCTTTTATCACTTAATAAATAAGGGCATGTTTGGAAAGTCATCTCGTAATTAGATTTGAGTGTAATTGGGTATAATTACACATTTTTGGCATATTTGTCTGACGAAGTAATTATTTAGTCAGCATGTAATTGGGTGTAATTGAGGGGGTGTAATTACACTCTGTAATTTTTAGGGGGAGTTGAAAATTGTTGGGAATTACATTGTATAATTACAGGATTATTTTTTGAATCTCTTTCTTTTTTTTTAATTTATTTTTTATTGCTATTCGTTTTTTCTTTTTAAATTTATTTTATTTTAACTTTTAAAATTCTTTTTTTTTCAATATCCCCATTCGGCAAATCAAACATGGTAAAAACGATATGATAATTAGTGAGTTTAATTACAATTAGGGAGTATTTTACCTTTTAAGAGTAAGATTCGTGCCATGCAAATCATAAGAGGAATGAGTTTCCTGGCATGCACATTTATTTTTTATTTCCTTATTTCTCATTTTTCAACCTTTACTTCACGTGTTTCTACATAATTTCTTATATTTTATTTTTTCTTAATTATTTTATTTTATACTTTTATTACACTTAGCTATGTTATTATTTTATTTTTTAAAAAAATAAAATCATACATCATAATCGTAGAAAGAATAAGTCATCCACAAAATTGACTTCTAATGAGTGATATCATTAAAGTTGAATTTTGTTATTGGATGAGGTTATAGCAAACTTAACTATGTTAAAATAGTAGATTACTTTTTAATATTTAAACAATATAATTATTTTCCAATTTTTTGTGATTCCATTAGTTGCTCATATTTTTTATTTTTTTATTGTTTTCATTTAGCATAATTGTGTTATTATTCTAGTTTTGAAACTACACCTCCTAATATTAGAAATAATAAGTTATTAAAAACTTGGTATAGTGAGTGATATCATTAAAGTACAATCTCATTGTTGAATAAAGTTATAGACTTATGTTTTCCTATTCTTTTGAATTATATTTACTTAACTTATGTTGAAACTTATTTTATGTTATGTTGTAACTTTACATAAGAGTATCATGTTTTTTTTCTCAATTTATGTTATATTTTCGGTTCTATTTTATTCGCTTTAGTAGTATTGATTTATTATTTCAGATTCCATGCCATTCATTTTTCAGTTAGAATTGACAGATTATTTTTCCATAAACTATTTGAGTAATGTTATGGGATTACATATAGAAATTAATCTTTTTATTAGGCATGTAGTCCATCATGTTCTTCTAAAATATGCACTTTTAGCTTTTATGATTAATTAAAATAAAATATTATTAATTTAAAAAAAATATATCAATTATTTTTACAATATTAGTTACAAATATATGATTAGTGATTAATGTATTTTCAAGAAACAATATGTATCTTAAATGTCAAATTTAATATCATTTATAAAGGCATATTTGTTTAATATGAACTTTTAATTTTTGATAATTAATTTTATAATTAAAATTAATCTAACTATGTAATTACACTTATTGAACAAGAGTGGGTTGCTCTGGTGGTAAGCACCCTCCAGTTCTAACCAAGAGGTTGTGAGTTCGAGTCACCCCAAGAGCAAGGTGGGGAGTTCTTGGACGGAGGGAGCCGAGGGTCTATCGGAAACAGCCTCTCTACCCCAGGGGTAGGGGTAAGGTCTGCGTACACACTACCCTCCTCAGACCCCATTAATGAGATTATACTGGGTTATTGTTGTTGTGTGTAATTACACTTATGCAATCAAACAATTAAACAGTATACTTGTAATTATCACCCTATAAACTTCATCAAATCTAATACCCGGTGACTTTCCTATTAGACCCTAAAGAAAAATAGAGAATTAAGATCCAATTGAGCATAGTAATTTACTAAGTTAAGATTCAAGTTATGAAATTCTGATTTTTTTCCTATTGAGCAGTCCCATCGAGACATGTGACACCTCTTTGTTCACTGGAGCGATTTTTTTCTAACTAGCGTCATCAGTCATGTCATATATAATAGGCGTTTGAACAATATTTGATTAAGGTTCCAAATAAGAATATTTAAAGCCAATATTGGAGAAGAATATATGAAAGCGCAAATATGATATTTTTAACAAGAATTCCACTTTAGAAAAATAAAATGAAGAATTATTTCACTTGAAATATTATTTAAACAATGAAGTTCATATTTTATAAATACTGATGGTCAAAATCCTCTTTTTTCCAAATCAAGATGAAATAAAGTCTTTTCAGATTGGCTATTTATCAGGTCAGTTAGATTTATTCTTTATTTCTTTTGTTTACCTACTAAACTAAACTCATGCTTTTAGAGTTAAAGGCAAAATGGCCACGAATTGAGGATGTCACAATCAAGACAAATGGTAAGCCAACAACAAGACAACAGCAAAACCTACTGTCTTTTATTAGCTTTGAGCTTACCTTACACGTGGCTTCAAATTTTGTGTCGGAGAATCTCTTAGGAACAGCCTTTGTCAAAATCAGTGACGTGTCACAGCATATATCATCCTAAGAAATCTCAATATCTCTCACTTTATATGTCCTTTTCCCTTCAATAATTGTAACATTTTTTCTTTTTCATTTGATGTTCGGTATGCATTTATTAATTTAAATTTATGTGTATAAGACAAATTAAAATAAAAATATTTTAGTTAAAAGTAAAAAAAAGTTATATCTAACCACAATCCTTGATTGTCTCTGAAACCTTATTCTTCAGTGTTTATGAATTGTTATTTTAATCTTAAACAATGTTGATGAATTTGCTACAATACTTATTGAGTTTTAATTTTTTTTATTTTTTTTTTTGTGATAAGGCTTATTGAGCTTTCAATTATTTCAAGGTTTGTATCTTTTGATTAAAAAAAATATTCGTCAACAAATTTGGAGAAATAAAAATAAATAAAAAACAAAAGCAAAATAAGAGAAAATAATTGGTCCTAGTTAGTGTTTCTTTCATAGCCAATCAATATTACTCGAAGGTCAGTTGACAAAAAGGGAGAAGGATCCAAATATCCAAGGTGTGAATGCACTTAGAATTATAATCCAGAATAATCAAATTATATGGATAAATTAAACATTTAAGGCACAAAAAGCAGGAAGAAACAGTGTGATATCAAATTAATCAAACTTTTTGAAAAGAAAACGAAAACAGTTACAGAGAGAGAAACGGATATGGCTTCGCAGCTGCTTCGGCTTCTCGAGGTTGTATTAATGCGGGTGTACATTTTGCTGTCGTCAAGTTGATCAACATTTTAACGGCTCGAAGATAACTGAATGTGATGCCTAGAAGATTATGCTTTCTTATAACTCCACAACTGAAGATTTTACAACATTTGGAGTGCTTTTAGAAGATAATCATATCTTGTTAAGAACAAATCCAAATATTTTTTTGATTTGAGTTAAGAGACAAGCAAATCTAGTTGCTTGTTGCTTGACAAAAAATTCTAAAAATTATTCTAATCCTTTATTTAAGTGGGACTGTGGGAGATATAAGTGGGATGTGGGAGTATGCTCCTAATTTTATTGTAAACTTGTTGTTGATTAGGAGGGTGTTTGGATTGTCTTTTAAGATGGTCAAATTAATTTTTAAGTTCTTTTTAAGTTTAGTGTTTGACAAAATCAAAAAATGCTTAAAATAAGTTAAAAATTACTTAAAACAAGCCAAAAGCAATAAGCTAGGCAACTCCAACTTATTGTTTTTTGGCTTAAAAGCTAATTTTTGCTGAAAAAATACTTTTTTTAACCCAATCCAAACGAACTCTAAGGCCTCATTTGTTTTTTTTTAAGATCAAGTCGTATGAAGTTGAATACATATCTGAATATCAAAATATGAATTAAGATTAAGACATTTGAATTTAAAAACATATCTGAATATTAAGATGTGTTTTAAGATCTTAATACTAAAGGATTAAGTCTGTTTATTTTTTAAACATCTGAATATATATAATTTATGTTTATTTAAAAAATAATAAACATAAATTCAAATAAAATACTAATTAATCTAATATATATATATATATATATATAGGGGGGGAGGGTAGTTGGTGGTGGTGATGGCTAACGAATGTGCTTGTGAGTGTCGACTAGAATGGGTGGTTGGTGGTGATTTTGGTTGATGGTAGTGGTTCTAGGTAGTAACTAGTGGTGATTGGTAGCGATAGGGATTATGGTGGTGGTGGATGGTGATAGTTAATAATGGTGGGTGATGGTGGCGGTGGTGGTTGTGGTTGTGATTGAGAAAGGTGATGATGGGTGGTGGTAGTTTATAATGATGGGCGGTGCCGGCTATGGTTATTGATGATGATGGGGTGGTTGGTGGTGATAGTTGAGGTGGGTGAGGGTGTGGTTATGGTTGAGGATAATGGTGGGTGGTGGTGGTGGTAGTTGATAATGGTGGCCGGTGGCGGCTATGCATGGCTGAGGATGATGGTGGTGGTGGTGGTGATTGTTGATAATGGTCGGAAGTGGTGGCAGTTAGTAATGAATGTGGATGATAACATCTTAATGAAATTAAGTCTTTGTTATAGATCTTAATCATAAAGACATATTGAGATCCATTAAGTGGTTGTGGAGTAAAAAAAACCAAAAATACTTAATGATTAAGACCTGAATGATAAAGATTTAGACTTTAAAAACAAACACATTTAATATCTGAGATCTAAATGATTAAGATTCAAACCTCCATTAAGTACAAATAAATGAGGCCTAAGCCAAATAAAAAGTTATTGTTAAGTTATTAAAAAGAGAGAGGGAGAGAAACGGATATTGGAAAAAGAAAAAACAAAGTAAGAATGGCGTAAAATGAAAATGGTTCATTCTAGGTAGGCGTTTGGACATAAGAATTGATAAATTTCAAAATATGGGGAAAAACATTTCAAGTGAAAATGGTATTTAAAATTTAAAGTTGTGTTTGGACATGAATATAATTTTGAGTTGTTTTTGAAATTCTGTGAGTGATTTGAGTGAAATTTTAAAAAATAATTTTTTGAAGTTTTTTAAAATATCGAAAATTTTTAAAATAAATCTTTAAGTGAAAATTAAAATTTTTATAAATAAATATTGATTTCAAAAAAAAGTAAAAATAAAATAAAAATATTCTTATGTCCAAACGGGCTTTAAATACTACTCAACGCGGAGAATTAATAACCAAAAAAGTAGTGACACGTAGCGTAAAGCTTAGGGCCTGCCACGTGCATAGCCACCGTACAGGTAGCTGAATTGTCTTTTTAAAATGCAATAGCCTATGGGCCCCACCACAACAAATTCAGTACTACTAGTATATCCACAACTTGGGGACCACGTGCTTCATGTCCAACTCCTTGTCTTAATATTTTGCAAATTGAACCTCCTTTTGTATTCCGTTTAAAAATGGGGGTCAACACTATATTTTGTTTCAAAATTGGCCTGCATTTGCTCTTTTGAGTAACAGACAATATTTGGTAGTGGCTGATTTAGACCTTAATTTCACTTATTATTTTTTTTTTTTTGTAATAGAGAAAATTCACAGCCGCTACAATTTCTGTCACAGCATTTGCCCTTCGAGTGAGCATTCTGTGATGAGCACTTTGTGCGCACTGGGTAAACCTTCCTCTGTGTAATAGCCTGCAAACGACACAGAGGATGTAAACCGCACTAGGCAAGCCCTGTGCGACAGACTCAACCCCAGAAGGCATTGAGGGGGGAATCGATCTCAAGTCATCCGTATGGATAACCACCCTCCAAACCAACTGGGTAACCCCGAAGGATTTTAATTTAATTTCACTTATTAGTACCACAAGATGTCACTTGTCCTACACTTGAAAATTAATTAAACCCTTATTTATGTTTTTACTAGCCTCTCGCAAACATATCAGAATTAATAACAAAAGAAAATTTCTCCGGTGTTAAACAAATGGAATTTTCTTTTTTGCTTTGTATGGATACGATCGGTACTTTCTTGGGGAATATTATCGTGGATAGTAGGGGATGGGGATAAAAGGATGGTTTACTTTAATCTTAAGGCAGTATTGGACACATGGCAATTTCTAGTCTTAAACATTATTATTAGAAATCAATTCGCTCCAAAATATTTTCCGTTAGTCAATAGGGCAAATGTAGGCCAGTTTTCTGACGGCGAGGGTAGTGTTGATCCCAACTTTAAATAGAGAGCAAAAGTAGATCATTTTGTAAAGCACAAGGGCAATTTTGAATCTTTTCCAAAATTTAATAGTATTAGGCATAACGTATACTCAACTAAGAAAATGATTCTTTATGACGTCGCAATTCAAGTAGAAGAAAGTACTTTTTAAAAACTATTTATATATTTTATTACTGATTTTTCCTAAAATAATGGACTATATTATAAATAGATCTCTTCCTTTTCTCTTTAAGTTTTACTAGCCGATACTTATTTTAAAAGGATTCTTTGCCACTTCGAGTACCAGTTATTACAAGTTTTACTACCGAATTCCATTAATTCAACGCCGACTTATTAATCGTTGACCTAACAACAACTCAATAAAATCCACTAATTACTCGTTGACTTATTTTAGTAATCTCCATTTATTTGTGTAGTCAATAACATTAGACCATCAAACATGTAGTATCGTATATGGACAACATATTATCTCCACATAAACATTTTATGCAACCTCTGCAGCTTGTAAGTTATAACTCTTTCCTCGTAATTTGTCAATTATCTTTTAATTAGTGGCGGACCCAGGATTTTATGCAAGCGAGTTTAATTTTAGAAGTATATAACTTTAGTCGTAAAATAGTAGTTGTCAAGTGGGTTCAAATAAAATATTTATACAAAATTTACATAGTTTTAATTCTAATTTATACATATACACAGTATTATGTTTTGACAAAGCGGGTTCGGTTGAACCCGCTAGCCACCACGTGGGTCCGCCACTGCTTCTAATATTGATGCTTTGATGGTATCTTTATGTTTATATTTTGTCGATTAATTTTAGTTGTTTTATCACGAAAAAACTAGCTAATATATAAAACCATTTGGTCTACAAGAATTGTTATTTCACTCTTTCGTTCGTGTTTTTCAGACAATTAATATAAAAATTATGTACTCATAAGGTTATAAAACTAAATATTAGCTTTTTGATACATAATGTTAGGGATAGCAAACATATTTGAGTCTCTACTAAGATCACAGGGGCTCTGATACCAATTTGGACAAAAAAATCACTTGTTATCTTATAAATCTCAATGTTTATTTGTATGTGTTTTACACTATAGGATCCTTATTGTTTGAAATCCCAAAATATCCAAATGTTAGCTTAGTTTATATACTATATTTTGGCATATTTATGAGGAAACAATACATATGTTAAACAATAAAAAGCTAGTCGCAGTGGTGAATGTATGTTGTAGGTTATGGGTGCTCAAGCACCCATTACTTTTGGAGCCACAGACTATTATTTATATAGAAAAGCATTGTACAAATACATTACCTGAGCATCGAATATCAATAGTAATTTTCATATAAAAAATAATTTAACACCCATAATAAAAATTTCTAGGTCCACTAAGACTTACACTAACTAGTATAATACAATTTAAGACTTACACTCAAAGAAGGATCGTACAACATAGGTGTCATGACCCAATTTTCTCTATAGGCCGTGATGGCGCCTAATGTTACCGCTAGGCAAGTCAACGGTGAACTACCCATTTATTTTCTCATTTTAATATTGATTTTTATTTAGTGCGGAAACAATAGTAAGTGAGCGTAGTAATGTAAAGCATAAACTAAACAGGAAAGTAAGATAGTGAATTAAATAATCAAAACCCACGAGTGTCTACTAGAATTCCCAAAATCCGATGTCACAAGTGCACGAGCATCTAGTAAAATAAACAAAACTCTCTAAGAACTAATGTTTGAAACAAAATAGACAGAAACGATAAAACATAACAAGAGAAGGCTCCGGGTGCTGCAGAACGGAACATGGGAAAGCAGCTCATCACTAAGCTTCCGGGTAATGCGAGTACGCGCCCGGACGAACTCCAGATGCACCTGCTTCAGAACCTGCACAATATGTGCCGAAGTGTAGCGTGAGTACATAAACAACATGTACCATGTAAGTATCTAGTCTAACCTCGAAGAAGTAGTGACGAGTGATCGACTTCGACACTTACTAGTGGGCAATATACATAATGTACAAGATTATTTAATATGCATGAAAAATAACATCAATGATGGAATAAGAGGCAATAATTAAATGATTATTTATCAATAACAATTAAAATCCCCCAAATATCACATACTAATCTCAAAAAGTAAGGGCTCAACATGTATTTATAATTCCTCAAGTCATGAAAGACATATCAAGTGTAATCGTCCGAGTGACAACACACACGAGTTATGCCGAGGTCGTACGGCCCGATCCATAATAATCGTGTACATACACTGCCGAGGTCGTACGGCCCGATCCATGGATGCATCCCATAATATATATAATAATATTGTCGAGGTGTTCGGCCAGATCCACCGGAATAGGGAAACTCTTTGGATTTCGAATTTCATATTTACAACTCCGAGATAAGCCCATGAATGAATATAATTTCCATCAATAATTAAACATTCTGCCAACTCTCTAGGTAATGAAGCTCGATTTAACATAATCTTTAACCAAGCTTTACTTACTAATATAAGCAATAAAACTAGCAAGTTGACTCCAAATAGTGCAAGTAATAGCATAATAAAGGCCTATGTCTACCCGAACATAACATGAATTTTAACTACGCACGGACTCTCATCACTTCGTGCATACGTAGCACCCGCAGTTAGTAGCAAATAACAATTTAAACACCTATGGGATTAATTTTCTCTTACAAGATTAGGAAAGAGACTTACCTCGTCCCCAAGTCCACTTTACGATCCACAAATCGCATTAAAAGCCTCAAGTCGGCGTCGAACAATCAGAAGTTAGCCAAAGGTTGTAGAAACTAATCAATGATTGCTCAAAATTTCATAATTTAACTATTAGAGTGATTACCCACCCCAATTTGAAAGGTTCCTAAAATTCACCCCCGGACTCACGTGCCCAGATTCCGGATATTTTCATAAATAAATGTTACCTTTAACCTCACAAAAACAAAAACAAAATTTTTACCCAATTCCATAATCATTTTCATGGTTTAATCTCATTTTTATCAAAATCTAGATTTTTCAACCAAAATCCTAATGTTTTCATAATTCACATATTCAAATCTACCCATAATTTATTAATTAAACTTACATTATGTAGAAATCACTTACCTCCAATAGCTAGGTGAAAATCTCTCTCTACAAAGCTCCAAAATCGGCTAACAAATAAGAGAAATGAACAAAAAGGCCAAAATCCCGATTTTTATTAAGTCACTACCCAGGTCTGCCTTCTTCGCGATCGCGGACAGGCCCTCAAGATCGCGAAGGAAAAACTCAAGAACCCAGGAAAAACCTTCTACGCGATCGCGAGAAGGCACTCACGAACGTGATGCACTTGGCCGCCCTCTCTTCACGAACGCGTGCCTCCATTCGCGAACGTGAAAGGTAACTGAGTTGCCGAGGCCTAGGCCCAAGTCTTCTACGCGAACGCGACGAGTCAACCGCGAACGCCACTGGTCCCAAGCCTCCGTGAACGCACCCCTACTTCGCAAACGCGAAGAACTACATCACTCAGTCCCCAAATCCTTCTTTGCGATCGCGAGAGTCCTTCCGCGTTTACGAAGAAGGAAACAGAACAACACACCAGCAGTTTTGGACTTAGCTCCGAGCGGTTCGAAACGTACCCGAACCCCCCGGGACCCCATCTAACGGCACCAACAAGTCTATAACCATAATACATATCTGCTCAAACCCTCAGAATACATAAAACAACATTGAAACTACGAATCGTACCCCAAAACCAAATTGAATCAACTTATGAACTTCAACTTCTTAACTAACTCCGAACACACCGAATCATACTTAGACTACTCGAAATGACACTAAATTTTACGTACAAGTCATAAATCACCATACAGACCTATTCCCAGGCTCGAAATCCCAAACGGACCTAGATAACACCAAAGTCTACTCCAAACCAAATTTAAAGAACTAGAAAACATTCGATAAACCAACTTTCAACATTAAGCGCCAAAATGTTCCCGGATCACCGAAACCCAACTAAAACACACGCTCACGTCCAAAATCGTCATACGAACCTATTGAAACCATCAAAGCTAGGTTCCGATGTCGTTTACTCAAAATGTTGACTCAAGTCAAACTTGGCCATCATATGACACTATTAAGGAACTAAGTGTTCCGATTTCAACCCGAACCCTTCCAAACCTAAACCAACCATCCCCGCAAGTCATAAAATAATAAAAGCACATACGGAAAATCTTAATTAAGGAAGCATGGATCTAGAAAATAAAACGACCGATCAAATCGTTACAACAGGTGCTTTAACTGTTACTGCACTTCAATCCAATTGAAAAATCACTTATGCTATTTTCTCGTATTTTCCTTTCAATGCGAAATGCACTTTGTCCTCTCAATAAAAGAAGAAAATGAGAACAGATTTGAAAAAGATGTTTTAATAGAGTAATCTTTGTCCTATCAATTCCGTTGAGCTTGAGAGAAAGAATCGAAGGAGCATTTTCTTATTCCGTATTTGCTTTTGAGGCTAACATAGGTATTTATAATACATTATATAAGTCTGTTAAGTCATGTCTATTAAAAATAAACTTAACTATTCTATAAAGTCGAGTTTGTACTTAAAACTCCAACCATCTTCTCTCCTCTTTCCAAAAAGTCGAGTGCTTTGGTCGTAAAAACGTTACAAAAAATATACTCCGTCCATCCGTTTCAATTTATATAAACTTATTTCTTTTTTAGTCTGTATAAAAAAGAATGACCCATTTCCCTATTTGGAAACTATTTACCTTTATGCAATGATTTATAGCCACACAAAATATATGTGTCTCATTTTACACCACAAATTCAAAAGTTTTCTCTTTTTTCTTAAATTTCGTACCCAGTCAAATAAGTTCACGTAAATTGAAACGGAGAACTAATTTTTCTTTAGTTTCTTTATATTTTGCTGTTTTATTTTGATAGAAAGCAAAATCAAATCAAACTTCACTTTCTTCTATAGCTCACACAACATTTAGGTATTACTTTATGTCTGTTTATTTACATTTGTTTTTCAAACAATAAATTCCTCCTTATTGTTATGTTCAAGTTCAACCCTTTTTGTATAATTCTCAGCTTTATCCTATGCTACTTTTTTCATAATAAAAAAATAAAAAATAAAAACGAAGCAAACTTTTTTTTTTTTTTATGTACAAAATTATAGACATTATTTTGTGATGCAATAGTATTTATATAATGAGTTCGAAGTAAATAATGCGGTGTTCCATTGCTGGTTTCTTGCAAGGTAATTAACGTTTCGTAATTTAATTTTTATTTATTAAAACATGCGACCAAAATCAATTTTTTCGATTTATATAAAACCATTCCAGCAAATTATTATATTCAAAATTCTTTGAAAGTATTTTCCGAGAAACCCTCCAAACACATATGTATAGTGTGTGTTTGAACAGGTTTTTCAAAAAGATCTATTGGGAGATTTCTTTGACAAATAATGTGTTTGTTTTTTAAATCTTTTTCATATTTCTAAAAAGAATCACGTTTCTGGAAAGTTTGGGCCTTCTTTCGTACAGAACCAAATACTTAGATTAACTTATTAATTTTTCTGAAAATCTTCTTCAACCGAAAATCACTAGAGATGTCTATTTTTTACTCCGCTATAGATAATCTTCCTGAATATGATTATTTGTTTGGTACGCTATTGAAGTTTATCTACAAACAGTTGATGCAGGCAGGTTGCAAGCAACTCAATGAAATGATTTGCAGCTGCTTCTTATTAAACAGACAGGTTGCAAACAGTTCATGCAGACATCTTACAAGCAGCTCAAGAAAAAGCCTAGCAGCTGCTTTCTTTCTTCTATAAATAGACACTACTAAATATCCGGCCAAAACTGTCAAAAAAAACCCGACCAAAGTGGGTTGGTAATGGCCAATAACTGTCCAAAACGCCACCATTTACGTGCGGACGGTATTTTGAAGGTCGGAAGGGCAAACCGACCAAAGTTAGGTCGGAAATTACCGACCAACTTTGGTCGGTCAATTAAATTCAAAAAAGAAAATGCCGAAAACATTGACCAAAGTTGATTGGTTTTTTCCGACCAAAGTTGGTCGGTATTTTAATTATGTAATTAAAAAATTCACCATCAAGAAATCGAACCGAGGTCTGTACTGTGGCAGGATACTATTCTACCACTAGACCATTGGTGTATTTTGTTTTAAGACCGTCTTTTAATGTATTTTATTTTATTTTGTTTTAAGACCAAAGTTGCCGATTTTATTAAAAAATAAAATTACCGACCGCATTCGGTCGGTGTTTTAAAATGATCGGCCGAATTAAATGACCGATTTCGGTCGGGTTTTTTAATATTAATTTATTTTAAATAAAAAACGATAAAAGTTGGTCGGTTTCTTGAAAAATAAATTTTGAGGGACTCAAAAATAGTTTCTCGCATTTTGCGCCAAAGAAAACCGACCAAATTTGGTCGGTTTCGTAAAAAAAATTAAAAAAATATATATTTTGAAATACCGACCAACTTTGGTTGATATTTTCGCCGGTGTTTTGACCCACCAAAATTGGTCGGTCAACCATGGTCGATTTTTGTCGAATTTCTAGTAGTGAGAGGAGTTTTAAGTTCATTATGTACATGAGTTTGAAGTTGAATAATATATCAATCTCTCTCTATACTTGTCTTCGATTTATTTACTTTACAGATTTTATTTTATAACATGTTATCAGCACGAGACTCTGTCATTTTGAGCACTTACTTTGAATTTAATTTCTATTTCAGTGTTCGTCTCCGATGTAAGGAGACGCTCTTATATCAGTGGTTAGATCTTGTTCATTCCGAGCATCATAAGGCAGATTATATCCTTGAGGTGGTGAGTGTTTCTTCTTGGCAATAGTGATGTAGATATCACTTACATCTGGAGTGACCAAATTTGCGTAAATTAATTTGAGCATTTTGCTTATATTTTAATATCTTTATCATCGCTTGCTTGGTTATATGTTACATATACTTGTCACGACCCAATTTTCTCTCCGTGTGACGTCGTGACGGCACCTAGTCTCTAAAACTAGGTAAGCCTAATATTTTACAAAATAATGAAATAAAAATATAAATTTAACCAACTATTCAAAAATACACAATAAATCCCAAAACCCGGAACATCGTGAATCACAAACTACAAAAGTAAGAATCTAGTGTCTCTATACATCAGAGTCTAACAAGGAAAAATACAGAAGATAATGGATATGAGAAAGAGTAGAAGGAGACTCCGAGGTATGCAGATGCGGCAGATATACCTTGAAGTCTCCAAAGCTCTCCCGGCTCACTAATAGTGCGGCTGATAAGGTGAACCTGGATCAGCACACGAAAAATATGTGCAGAGAGTAGCATGAGTACATCATAATCGGTACCCAGTAAGTGCCAAGCCTAACCTCGATCGAGTAGTGACGAGGTCAGGTCAGGGCCTACTGATAAATATATAATAAAACAATGTAAAGTGTAATACCGCAATAAAATAAAGGCTCAAATTTAACAACAATGAAAGCATAGAAGGTAACAGCTCAGTACACAGAAACACAACAGGGGATCTCCCGAGATCATCTCGTAGTCCCAAACGTAAATGTGTAGGGGGATCTCTCGGAATACTGTTCCGTAGTCCCAAAGTAAATGTTCAGGGGGATCTCCCGGAATACCGTTCCGTAGTCCCAAAGTAGGATCTCCCGAAATACCGTTCCGTAGTCCCAAAGTAAATATGCAAGACAGGGGGATCTCCCAGAATACAGTTCCGTAGTCCCAAAATAAATATGCAGTACATGGTGATCTCCCGGAATACCGTTCCGTAGTCCCAAAGTAAATATGCAGCGCGCATGATAGAAATATAACTACATCACGAAATTCTTACAATTTAGACTAAGTATTAGTCAGGGAAGAAGCAGAAAATTCATTAAGCATGCTGCACATAATTCACATAAATAATTAAGATACGTAGACATGTTGTATTAGACTAAACATGATAGCTACACATATTGGAATAACTCAATTAATAATGAAAATAGATTAGTACTCATTAAAATGGCACTACTAAAAATCTGCTAAAAACCGACCAACTATTTCCGACCAACGTTGGTCGGTCAGAAAAAGCGACCAACAACCGTCCAGGTTGGACGGAAACTGGGAGAAATTGTTTTTATAATTTTTTAAAACTAAATACCGACCAACGTTGGTCGATAAATTGGTCAACGAATTGACCCAGCTG